>VONZ01000045.1:600000-880000 GCA_012976165.1 Labeo catla | reverse complement strand
TAAACATTCATAATGCTGTTGCTTTCAACGATCGCCTGATCCTCAGGCCTATTACACTGCGTTAAATTTACAAATAAAAGAAAATGAATTACAAAAAAAGAGAGAGAAGATATTTAATAAGACACTGGGGGTGTGAAGAAAATCAAGTCAAATGTTTCACGGATTATCCAATTATTTGACTTTCAAATACAACATAGTGCGAAAACTAATATATATTTTTGTGCTTCGCCTGAACGTTTGTTTTTATTGTTATTTTATTATGCCTAGGTTTCAAAGCCACAATAAATAGCAATGTAGCTTTTGTCTTAATGATACACTCCGATACAGTGGCTGAGAAAGGAGCGAGTTCTTGTGCAAAATGATTGTACAATGATGTGAGGCTGGAGGGAATGTTAGTGCTCTTGCTTTTAAAATGTATTTGTGAGGTGAATCTGGTTGGAGTAGCAGTCTCAATCAGGACAATCTGCGATCCAGATCACGTGAACAAATATGCTTGTATTTTAAGGCAGCGCCTTTATTTGTCATGATAAGGTTTCCGAAATATACTAATGTCGACTCATTCGGTGAGCCTGCCTCTATAAAACGTTCACCTTTTTTCAAATGGGAAGTTGATTGCTAGTAATATTTCGTTTTGGAATAAGAAGACCTTCTTGGCTTTTTATTGGTAGCTGAGTGAGTGGCTCCCATTCTTTCGGGAATACTGTCTGCATTGGTATATGGAAATGCCTGGAAAAGCGCGAGATCAGTTTTAAGACAGTACTGTCTATAGACAAAGGGTGAAGGATATATCCGAGCAGCCGAACTGAGAGATATTGAGACTAAGAAGCACGGCTATAATAAATTGACATCACAGGTAAGCAATTGCATGGCAAAACGTAACCTTTAAGCGTGGGTTTACATTAGGCCGGCGTAAAAATATGATTTATTCCATTCAAAGCAGCTGATCTTTATTAATGTCGTCGCCTACCAACTAAGCAAGTAAGATTTGAAGACAAAAACTGAGACTACTTTACAGATTTGCGCAACCTTGACTATTTTCGATGGTTAATCTGTAGGGTGATTTGAGTCATAGAATTTTAGAGTTTTATTTTAGCTCTTTTATTTTACATATTCTAGTAGCTTTCTGAGTTGGCCATGCACAGTATAAAACATCTGTGTCATACAATGTGAGATCGTTAATCACTTTAATTTGTGTTATAGTCAATGCGACGTTAGACATGACATATGTGGGTTAGGGTAGGCTATTCTTTTAAACATACATCTTTCCATAAATTCAAATCATTTTAGTCTCTCCGATTTCGATTTGGTTCAAATTACTGGGATTGTAGCATTCAAGAGTCTACATCACATACATCCAAATTCTGAATGGAAACCGTATTTCGCATGCAATAAAAAGTCTAAATTAATTTAATATGTAAGAATAAGTTAAGATATGAAGTAGATTTTTTTTTCATAAGAAGCAAAAGCATACTATGCAATGGCAATCTAGATGTTTGAAATCTGACATAATATTGTGGATTATAAGTAGATTTTAAGAATTAATATGATTTCTAAAGTATTCCCGTAAAGATTGACATTTTCTTTTTGTATGTTCTAAGCCCGTTTTGCAATTGAGCTCTGCTTACAGAATGAGATAAAAATCAAATAACAGGTTTTTAGTCATACGTTTTGAATTATTTATAATTAATAATTCCTACATATTTCACAAAGCATTAAGTAATTTAATTGCATTCTTGTGCATTGTGCAATATCTGGTAAATAGGTTGAGGCTCAAACCCAAATGTTGTTGTTTTCGATTTTTCAGACATTCATTACATTATTTTGATACAATGCGGGATTTTTTTTTTTTTAATATAACTAACCTGACATTTTCTGTGCACATTATTCCGAATATAGAATTTAAAATACAATGGCCTAAAGTTATAGCAATATAAACGAAATCTACAAAGGAGACAGACTTAAGCATGCAAACCAGAAACAGATATACATATATATATTTACAGACCGACTTCCAGAGTCCATTATTTTTACAGCCCATTGTTCTATTATGAGTACCAAACTTACCGTGGGAGTGCGTGGGCGAAAACACTGTTGCCTAATAAAGGCAGACCATGTTCGGCTGAACTGTTCGCTACATTTATCCCATTAAGACTTTGAACATGACACACAAGTTTAAAACACAAGCTACGTACATTCCCTCGTTACCGGTACTTTTTGCCAGCGTTGCGGTCCATTCAACAAACAACAATAATAATATGTATACTATTATTAATCCCATAGCCTTTTTCAAAGGTGTTGTCCTCGTCTCATGTTTTCGAAAGGATTTTCAGAGAGGAACAGAACAGGTCATCCGTCTGGTAGGATGAGGATTAAAATCTCGTCTTCAGGCTCTCTTGGTTTTAAAATCACCGGTGAAAAAGTTGTGTGGTGTGGATTGCATTGTGACTTGAGTCCCTTCCGTCCGTTGTTCATTAATCAGTGAGTTATTGGAGAGGAAGCCAAAGGTCACCCAAAAGGCTTATGAGTGCTAAATATTTTGGCCAGCATCTCTTTGTGTAAAACCGCTTATGTCAGTTTTTTTTTTCCTCTCTCAGCTGCAGCTTTGACTGCTCCTTAAACCAGTCCAATCTTCTAGGGGCGAAATTAATTCGTTCATTAAAAATGGGACATCATGTAAAAATGTTATAAATTTGGGGTTCTAAGAACTATCAACACTGATGGCCGTGAATGTGAATTCCGTGATCTTGCAATCGAAAACTTAAGGTGCTGGCCACATAAGTATGCGGAGGTAACTTACATAATCCTAGGTAAACTGGGAAACTGGAAGAAAAAATCCGATGAACAAATGAGATTAAAACATTTTTTTATTATTCTTCAGGTCGCCGTCTAAATTATGAAGATCGCTTGAGGAGAAATAGAGAAGAGAAAACCACAGACTGCGGTAAGAGATGTCTTAAAATTTTAGTTAGCACTGAAACTAAACAATAGTAGCTTTATAGCCTGCGGTGTAATGTCCTGTGACTCTTATTTCATAGCTTACAACACAGCCAATAACAACATATAGGCCAAAAAAGAAGTGCATGGTTTTTGTATAAATACAAAATTAGTTTGATGCTCTGGGCTTAGACAACAAATTAACGTAAACAACAATTATTTACCTGCTTTTACCAATGCATTTTAAGGTACACAGTATGTTGTATACAATAAACGAAACATTTACACTTAAGGCAAAGTATAAAATGCAAAAACGTTATATCGTATATATATATATATATATATATATATATATAATAAATGAAATAAAAAAAGAAAGAAAAACAAGCAAGCAAGCAACCAAGCAAAAACAAAAACAAATATTTCCATCCGTACTTTCTTCTTAATTTAGAGTACATCCTTTACTAAAATCCACAGCTATCCGCGCAATTGGGCAAAAGTGTGTTCCATTACAAGCAGTTAAAGAACGTTCAAGACAACAGTGTGTGAATTACAGCAGTAGCCGGATTTATACTGGCGGGCTGTAGGCTCTGGCTTTAGCGGGACATTCTTGCCCCCAGCCATCCTCCTACGCTTGGAGTTTTACCCCTCTGACGGTACCAAGTCTTGAGGAGTGCTTTTCTTTTCACCCCTCTGTGAGGCATTTACGGCTGTAGTATGGTCAGTCATAAATTTTGTTGGGCTCCACAATGACAGGTGCATTGATATGTATCGTGCGGAGCTTCAGGCCGTCTAATAACTACTGTATTGAGCACGAGCTACAGTCACTTGGGTGAAAGCCTATCTTTAGAATAAAACTAGGAAGAAGACAATAGCAAAATAAATAAATAAATAAAATATTACAGATTAGGATCTCATTTTGTTGCTAGCAGACTTTGCTACCAGCATTTGCTACGAACCAAATTCGTATTCGCATACTTGAGTGATCCACCTTTTCTTACAACTCACATCGGCCTTTGGTGGGAAACAAGCCTGACTCCGAACCCACCACGCCATAATAGTGCAGTTGAAATAGCAACAGAATGTCCCAAAGGCTACCGAACAAACTAACAAAATGATACACTAATTATATGGTGCGACATTAGAGAAAGGACAAAATAGGCTAGATGTGTTTGGTTCATTTGTGTCCCTATAATTTATATCTCGAATTTTGATTTATTTTCATATAAAGATTACATTTTCGTATAATATTCCCAAAAAAATGCAAGTAATCGAGTGCATGGAGCCCTACCACCAGTTATATCAAACTTCACTTGATTATTTTCATTAATGTAAACCGATAAAACCATGCCATGACGGGAATATGGACGTAATCTCAAACTACGTTAAAGATGCACAATTCCAGGACGGCTGATCTTATTTTTTAATGTCATTACTAGGAGATTTATTCACATACACACTCACACACACTTCTTTATTTATATATGTTTTTTTTTCTTCATTGAACATTTGAAAAAAAAAAAAAAAATCGTAGTGAGCAAAGAGTTGGAAAAGAATGGGACATTGTTAGAGAAATGCTGATTCTCATTCTGCTGCCATATAGTTTCACTCAATGGGGTACTTTTAGCACAAGTTAAACTTTAACCGCCTTGTTGCATTCATGCCTAAGTTCTGAAAGTGAAAAGCTGAAGGGGTTTGGCTTGACATTTTGACTGAAGGAACTTAAACAAGATGACAAAAGCAAAACTAAAGTTGAATATTTCAGCTAAGGGAGCAACATACAAGGAATACAACTATTTATCACTACATAACTTTAGCATGAAGTGCATTAAGCAACAACATCAATGGGTAAAAGAAAATTTCACAAAGTTAAGAGAAGGAAGGGAATACAGTGTGACATCTGACACCAGAAACTACAGAGCTGGGAGAAATCTATTTCCATCACATACTTAAATACTGAAAATGCTATGGGTTGTTTTAATTTGCATTGGGATTTGTTTGGATAGACTATATGAGGTTTAGACCCAGAAGGCCTACTTCTGTATATGCAAATATGGTGGTTTTTAGTGAGTGCCACAGCATATCACTGTTGTATCTCACATCTATGCTTTTTTTTTTTCCTTAACAGGTCAAAGGACAGAAAATCTGTGGGAAGCTCCAATCACGTGATTGAGAAGTCCATGCAATTGGGCAGGGGTTCACAGGCTCTCTTAGTTTGAACCTTCGCAATGCAGAAAGCCACTTATTATGACAATGCTGGACTTTTCGGAGGATATTCATACCCTAAATCTGACTCCTATACGTACGGTCCTACACACCAGGGCTTCTCATCCTCCAGCATAGAGAATGACTATCAAAACCCAATCTGTCCCATTCAAACAACGTCAGTCCGGCCACCAGCACATAAAAATGGAGACATCAATGGCAGTTGTATGCGACCAAGTGCCAGCCAGGGCAACAGCCAACCAGAGAGTATCAGTGAGCAGCAGCAGCAGCAGCAGCAGGCTGCTCCTTTAGCGGCCAGCTCACCCAGCCCTAACAGCAACTCTACACAAAAAAAGAAATCTCCCAGCACCACTGGTTCCAGTACTGCCACCCCAGTCATCACCAAGCAAATTTTCCCATGGATGAAAGAGACCCGCCAAAATGCAAAGCAGAAAAGCACCAACTGCCCAGCTGCAGGTATGGGCTGTGTGTGTGTGGCAGGAGAGAATGTAAGATTGAAGACAGCTCCTATGATTATGACCTAGTTTCTTGTGTTTACAGTAGGCTGTCTCTCTTTGGCCTTTAAGTGATGTAATAGGCTGTGTGTAACAATTAATCCATTGCACACTTCTTCTCTCTGTGTTCAGGAGAAACCTGCGATGACAAGAGTCCACCTGGCCCTGCTTCGAAACGAGTGCGCACTGCCTACACCAGCGCCCAGCTAGTTGAACTGGAGAAGGAGTTTCATTTTAATCGCTACCTGTGTCGCCCCAGAAGAGTGGAAATGGCTAATCTGCTCAACCTCACCGAGCGCCAAATAAAGATCTGGTTTCAAAACAGGAGGATGAAGTACAAAAAAGATCAGAAATCTAAAGGCATAATGCATTCTCCCTTAGGACACTCTCCGGACAGAAGCCCGCCGTTAAGTGGCTCGAATCACATTGGATATTCTGGTCAGCTTCCAAACGTAAACAGCCTAAACTACGATGCGCCGTCTCCTCCGTCATTCGCCAAACCGCAACAGAATATGTACGGCTTGGCAGCCTACACGGCGCCATTGGGCGGCTGCATACCGCAACAGAAAAGATACCCGGGAACAGAGTACGACCACCACAGCATGCAGGGGAACGGTAGCTTTGCTAATGCTAATTTACAAAGTAGCCCTGTTTACGTCGGGGGAAACTTCGTTGATTCAATGCCAGCTTCGGGCCCTATGTTCAACCTCGGTCATCTTCCCCATCCCTCATCCGCTAGCGTGGACTACAGCTGTGCCGCTCAGATTCCGGGTAACCACCACCACGGACCGTGTGACCCCCACCCCACGTACACAGACCTCAGCGCTCACCACGCGTCTCAGGGAAGGCTGCAGGATGCACCCAAACTCACGCATCTGTAAGGATCCCATCAGTGTGCTTAAGCGAAACGTCGCTTTTTTATTACCTCACTAGTTAAACTAATTTATAAAACTACACTCCGAGAGAAACATAACGTATTATCCTGTATTATTATGATTGATATTACTATTACTGCTATGATTGTAATTATTTTTAATAATAGCTGTGGTCCATTTCTCTTGACTGTTGAAGATACACACGGTTGTTTGTTGTCGGTTGTTTGGTTCTCGGAAGGACTGTATTGGCCAAATCAAGGCTATTTCCATAACGTATTACTTGAAGGTAAGTTCTGTAGATTTGACAGTATAGGCATCCGTCTTTATAGAAATGGGATTTGTAGAGAAAAAAAGCCCATTGCGTCTTTGTTAAGTCGTCTGTTACTCCTGGGTTCTTCATATTTTATCCATCAAGACGCCGTTATTTATTATTTTCCTCCAAGATTGTACGAAAAACATTTATCTTGACTGAGTATTATATTTATTATTTATCGTTTTTAATGCACATTATTTATCTTCTCATGTATATTATTTATATAACAATTGTAGAATTTATTTTTTAAGCAGAAGCCGTTGACATTTCGTTGAACTGGTGCAAACAAGGTGATAATGTGGGACTGGTGTATTTATTCTTCATTCAGTAATAAAATATTATGAAAATGAAGAATTAACAAGAATCTCGAAATTGTTATTATTGTTATACGTAGTAATTGGAAATTTGGGAGTCTCTGATTATGGTTAATATCATGTTGCTTAAAAACACCAGCACGTAACGACACATCCTCACGTTCATTATAAATGTTATTTTGTAAGTTGCACTGTCCATGCATAAAATGATGAAATGGTAACGATATGGAAATGTTATATTTTATTGTGTTAAACATTTTGTAAATAAAGTGCTTAAGCTAAACAAATGAAACTGCAAATGCTACATCAATATTAATGTATTTTCATATTTAGAATTTAGGATAATTTTAATTTTTAAATTTTAATATTGCGTGTGGATATGAATGGATTTCCAACATGAATGTTGTCCAATTCATAAGACGGAGACGCCATTTTGGAAACATAAGGATAGTAAACAAAGGAGGCACCTTCGCTCTTACCCCCATCCAGATGCGCGTGAATGTGCGCGCACCCGTAGCACTGCTGTTCACAAAACACAATAGCAAACCTCACCATTGCAATTACTATAAATTCGCTCATTTAAAATTAGAAGAGAACTGCATAACCATATTATGTGAAACAGATTAGCGGAGGGTATGTTATGATTAAAAAAAATTGAGATTTCACAAATACAGATTTCAAATTTGCCGCTGGTTAGGGTACTTATTAAACAGCTTTAATATAAATAAGACGTCTTACTATGTTAAACTGATGCAATGTGCAAATCCAGACAAAGTTATAGGCTTTTGTGCCCAATTGTTGTAGCCTACATCTCAAAATTAAAGTATTGCTAATATTTTTTAATGTTTTTATAGACTGGGATCTCAGTAGAAATTGTGATACATCATAAGGCCCAGAGCAAGTGTTTTGTCTTATAAACAGTTTAATATAACATTAACCTGCACCATTGCGCAAGCATTAATACATATAGGTCTATGTATTTTAAAATGCACCTTATAATGTGGTAATGAATAGCCTAAAGCGTCACTGCCTTTGTAAGCACTGGCAAGCCGTCTCTAACAGAATAGGCTCTTTCCCGGCTTCCCCCTAGCGAGGCATTTCAAAGCTCATTAATCAAAAACTCGTCGCTTTCAGTCTCGCTACTGATTCCAGCTCCTTATGAACAAAGCTTTTTGCTTTCTCAACTGTGGAAACACATTTCAAACTGCAAGAGGCCAAACTTTGTCCTGAGAGAGAGACTGTGACAACACACTCTGGCTGAAATCATGGCATGGATGAGAGAGAACTTTAAGCTGGAAAGACATACTGCCAAAGAGCTGCAAAGGGCTCAACCACTGAGGGTAAGGACATAGAATTTTCTCACAGTCTCGATTGTGAATAAAACATCGCTCTGTTTAATAACGACTAGATAAGAAAAGAAATACATCTACACGCACAAAGTTAATTAAAATTGGTGCACGGGAGGAAAGTGTGTTGAAAAGGGAAATAAAGGCCTCATGTTATTAAATGTAAAACTAGATTATTAGTTTCCTGTGGCTATATATGCTATTTCGTAAAGAACTCAATTTTCTTCCATCTTTATAATGAATTGTTGGTTGCGCGCTGTAAGTGAAATTAGCTGATCATCATAATTTTATTTATATTTTTAGGTTTTAACTGTATTTTAATATTTGTGTTTACATATACATAGAAGTATCAGTGAGAATGTAAAAAAAAAAATCTGTGAAGGTTTCATTGCACTGCCGCTAAGGGGAAAAAAAATAATAAAGAAAATATGACTTATAGGCAATTTACAGAAAGATCAGGACACAAAATTAATTTTTCGATGAACTGGGTCACATCAATTGCTTTGATGCTGCGAATAAGAATATTCTAAATTTATAAATATATTTTATAGAAAAAACACAGAGATCCCGATGTAATTTAGGTGATCCTGTCTCATCACAATAACAAACAACCCCAAAATAGGCCTATTAGATTTGACTAGCAGTCAGGGGAGTTCATTGTCTATTGAGCTCTAAAACACCAGCAATCGTTTGCATATGTGAAAATCGGGATTTAATAGTGCATTTGTCTTATGGATTCAGAATACCATGCTTTCCCTCAATGTGTGTGTTCTGAGCAGGCTGAATTGTGGGTTTGCTCATATTACTTGAGCTTTGAAATAAGCAACCAATCCACTGTTACGTCGCGTATTTCTAAAAATGTGAGCTATTACGCTTTATTCCACTCTGTTGTATTGGCTTAAAATAAAAGCGCTCGATAACACGTTACAGAAAAATTGTGCAAGTCTTAGTTTGAGCGCTGCAGTTGTCATGGGTATTTGGTAGCTTGAGGTCATCAATCACTGATTGTGCACAATTTTCCTCGACAGCAGTTCCGAGTCTTCCGAGGGGAGAAGCCAGATGCGCTGCGTCTATCTTCAGCTCAAAAGGGACAAAAACCGCAGAACCAAGCACTCAATTCATCACACGCTATAATGATGAGAGAAGCATTTAGAATCTATTTTTTATATTATTTTTACTTGTGGCTCTCTAACAAAGCATACAATACAGCCTAATGCAAGCCAGAAACAAACACATATCAAATATTAGATTGATTTAGATTATCTAATAGGTAAAAAAAAAATGGCATTAACCCCTGTGTGGAGAGTAATTCATGCGTTTCAGCTGAATGATGTGCCTTACTGTTAATGGCCTGTGAATTTGACATTGAGGCCCCTGACAATCCTGCAAAAGAATTTCAGCTCGCCAGCAAGGCAAATCATTTCTTGGGGTTTTCTGGGCTTGGTAGCCTACATAAATTCATAAAACAAATCAGATCCAGTTATTATTACTAACGGTGAAGCACGCTCTGAGAAACAACGATATAGACTAAGCACTCCTCTAGCCCCCGGGCTGCTACACATGGGTCGCTCTCGATTGGTCAGAGTAAGGCGAGGCCCCTCCCCTCGTTGTTGTAGGCAATATTTACATGTTGAGCCAGAAAGTACAGTAAGTAATGAAGACAAGCAACGCGAGCTATCATTCAACGTTTAAAGTGGCGCTTTTAGAGACATAATGACCTCGTTCTTCAACTGTTACCCAGGTGGGAACTTTATGACTTTCACGGCCAAGTACTGTCAGGATCAGAGGAAGACTGCGCCCCCGTCTTACCCCGGAGGCACCCGAGAGAGACTGACGAGACGCATTCTGGATCATCATGTCAACACCCGATTAACCTCGGACATGCTTCAAGGTTCTTTTGAAGAGCATTATGATAGAAACGCTAGTGAGTTAGCTCACACGGTTCCAGAACTAGGTTTAAACGTAGTTTATGCATGCTGCACGGACACCACTCACCACAACAAGCATTGCTAACTTGGATAAATAAGTAAGTTCAGGCAATGCGTTTAAACAACTCATGCTTATTAGGTTGGGAGTTCCTAAAGTTTTTCTCAGTCTTGGGTGGGTTTCCATATTAGAGCAGTTAAGCCGACAGAGTAAACAAGAGACTCGTTTCAACTGGTAGCCTACGTTTTGTTGGGATTACGTCTTCCCGTTTTAAAACAAACAATGTCTGGACATTTTTTATAACAGTGTCTCTATATTTTGCAGGGAACGTGCATAATGATCGACCAACACTGCTGCCCGCACTAATTTCGCCAAACAACTAACTGGAGAAGGAGTTTCACTTCAACAAGTACCTGAGCAAATCAAGAAAAATCGAGATAGCTCGCACTGTGCACCTGAGCGGGACTCAGGTGAAGATTTGGTTCCAGAACAAGCGGATGAAGCAGAAGCGAGAGAAGAACGGCCTGGCACCGAGTTCCGCCAACTCCTCCATCTGCTTTGCTCTCGCTGTCAAGATAAAAGTGCCTGGAACTAAATGAAACAAGCGGTTCATCCAAACTTTACTCATGATGTAGATTTTAGCATCTAAATTCCCTTATTGATTTGCACTAATATTTAATAAATATTAAGCTATGTAATAATGAAACTATGCTTTTTAAACTTTTGATTAAATTATTAAGCTCTTGCTTTTATATTTGGTGGTGATTTAATTTTGAATTGATGAACATTCACATTGAGTGGAGGGTTTATGAAGTACATTTTTAATCAAGCCTCTTAGTGATGGTTAGAGAGAATCTGGAGAAACTCCACATTGATTTGTACCTACCTGTGACTACATTATTTTGACCTCAAGAGTTTGGTGTTACTCAGTTTTATAAAAATCACTGTACACTTTGATTTATTTTTTTTTATTATTTTTTTTTTTTGTTGAAGTCATAAACTAATTACAAATGGTATTCCAACCCAAGTGTTAGATTAGCATGAACAGGTTAACCACAACATACCTATCTGAGCTAAAAAGTTGAAGTTTGAACACTTAAAGTGCAGAATGTCAGCATCTCTGTTGTCAGTTCATTATGCAGTCCCTTTTTGAGAGTTTACCCAAAACCTAAATCCTTCTTTATCCCTTGTGTTATCTGACATAATCCTGTCAGCCAAAACATACTCCACTAAGTGCAGTTTGTATTACCGATTAAACAGCTGAACTTGACTCATGTGTAGTTGGTTCCTTTCCTTGAAACAGTATATTTGGCCTGCTCTTCCTAAGAGTCGGCATAAAGGTCAAACATGTCTGTATCATTGCTGAAACAGCAAATTTGTTAAGTTTAGTTGTAGAGCAATGCCCTTCCAACAATTTCTCTCTTTTTAGTATGAGGAAAAGACAGCGTGAAAAAGAGTGGTGTGGCTCGTGTTAATGTTAGCAGGTCTCCATACATCATCGCATTACATTATGGCCTCTATTTGGGGCGCAGCATCATGCTACAGTTGTCATAAGCCTGAAAATAATGAAGACTAATAGAAGCTAGTTATGAGTTTGCAGGCACAAACACAGGCACACACAAATGTTGTATTATATACAATTCTTTTTTTATGTTGTATGTGGCTTCACAGTAATTTTATTTTTACTGTATATTTGACTTACCAGCAGTTGATGATTTTGATTTATTTTTATCATTAGGATATTTAACCAAGCCAACGTAATGCTCTCTCGAGCTCGATCTCTTTCTCTCTCTCTGAGACCGGTCCTTCCTTTCTCCTCCACCAACCTGACAGACAAACTGATCACACAGGAAAGATGCCATAAATTACAGAAGCACTATACCACTCCACATAAAAACACCCCACCCCACCCCCACCCTCAATCCATATGGATGTCATCCTTTATGGCATTCTCAGTGGGAAATTATGACGGAATAAAACACATCTTCATTTATCTTTTATTTGGCTCTGCGATGAGAGATTCAGACACTCTGAATTCCATAGAACATCATCGTATTAGCCCTCAGACATGCAGAGAAATGGATTGTTTTTGAAAATGAACCTGGCTTCGCTATAAATTACACCTCTGGATTCTGAGCTGTGTGTTATTTTGTTTAAAACAGAAGCTGATTGAATTAATGCTCTAATTTATGTGGAGTTACAAGTGCACCTATTACAGTAACAGGGTTTGGAATTTAATCTGTCTGCATGATAAAGAATGAATCTCTCTACTTTTCATTTGTAATCCCAGACACGTTATTTCTGTAAAATGGCCTCCCACTATTAAATATGAAAAATGGCTGGCGGACAGCTTTGTTCATGGGTTTGGGTTTTAAACGTCACAGTCTTTCTATTTAAAAAGGAAGCTTAAAAATGGGTAATTAAACATCTTATCAAGAGCAGGAGACACCTATGTGAGATCCATTCTGAGTGCTTACCTGAGCACAGAAAAGATCTTTATCATACTCACTTCCACAGGTGACTACAGAGCGCACATCCTGCTCTATCTGCGCACAGCTCCACGTTCCACTCTGCTGCATTACATCAGCCACTTTTATGATCTATCTCAGAGCAAGAGAGAGCCGATCAGGTTGCCTGTTTGCAGACTGATACAAGCTGCAGTAACCCATAATAAGTCCTCCAGTCATGGATTCTTTATGAAAAAGAAACCTGAGATTATTTCTGTGATTGTTAGATCTGTCAGTTATGCATCCACTTCATCTGTCTGCTTCGGAAAGTGTTGCCATTTTATATGATGTTGGACGTATATTTGAAAAGGGCAAGCAAACAGAAGTATCGGATATCTGAGATGAAAGCAACACAGTCTCATGGCAATTCGTAACTATTTTACATTTTGGTGATCAGGGTTGGGTTATCTGTAAAAAAAATTTGTTTGCACTGTAAAACTTGGTAAACAGCACGGTTTTAAGGCAGTTCGTAACTATTTTATGTTTTGGCAAATTGCTGGCCATTTATATGAATTAGTATGATCCCATTTGTACGTTTTCTGTCTATGCCACAGTGACGGTTATGTTTAGGGTTTGGGTTAGGGGTGGTACTTTATGCTTTTTTTTCTAAAAAACTTACATTTTCGTATGATCATATAAATCGAAATGGAATTCGAGATGGAATACAAAATCAGCCACATAGTTCAGTTTTCGTGTGGGATGTGGTTGTGCTAATCTGCAATTGTTACCTCAAAGCCTACACTGTAAAAATTCCTGTAAATTTAAGGAAATTTTAACAGTAAAATGCTGTTTTCATATAATAACAGTAAGTTACTGTATTTTGCGATGCATTGTGGGATATGTTGATCAGCAACAGTATGACACTGTTGTTTAACAGCATAATACCATATTTTCCGTTGTACATGTGCAGTGAAAGGAAGACATTTTGGTTTATCTGCATGAGGTCATTTTGCAGCTCTGCCTTTTATTGTTTTATTTCTAAAGTACTTATTACTTTTAAAAATTAATGTTTCAACATCCAATTAAGCTTTTGGGATTTAAATTGGATTCGTGACCGTGTTTTAATCAGCAAGTTACCACAGGAGTGTCAGCCCTTCGTACAGACTGGCATCATATAACACACAACTGGTAAGAAACTTTTTTTTCTCTAACCCGCACATCTTAAACTTTATCTGAGTAAAAATATGACGTTTTGTGAAATGATGTTTTTGTTTTTTCTTTTGTGGTTACAATTTTAGCGTGAGGTTCAAACCGGCTATTATCTGCTGCTGTTATTTGCAACCACACTTTTGGTTTTAACTTACCGCGTACACTTCTAAATATTAACATTATAAAGAGCCAGCAAAGCATAATTTGATGAAAGGATAGCATGTTTTAATCATGGAACAGTAACCAAGTAAGATATGATAGCATTGTTAGCTCGTTAGCATATACTCCGACTGCATTTTATTTATTTATTACCATCACACAATTTATGTAACTGAAACATGCTCCGAACTTCATCTAAGCAAAAGATACATGTGTATGAACAAAATTCATAATTCTTGCACGATTACTGTGAACGTACTCAAAGCGCTGCTAGCGATTGCAAAAATAGCAGCAGATGGACCGAAAGAATCTGTCGGTTTTTATTTTATTTTTAAACTTTATTTTAATGTTTTGTGTGTGGGATGTCTGTAATTAGTTAACTAGAGAAGCTATCTATTCTTTACATTATGTTTTCCTTATCCTTGTAGTTCAAAGGCTGACTTTGTAGAGAAGCAAATTATTCATTCTTTAAGAAAATGTAAGTTTGCCTATTGTTTGTTCAAGAAATCATTCACTAAAAATCTCATTATTTACTCAACCTTATGCTGTCTTAAACTCATAGGACTTTCTCTTGGAGGACAAATGAAGATATTGTCCTGGAGAACTGATGTCTGTTTTGCCCATATGGAAGGCCAGTGGGAACCAAACCTTCGAGCTCCAAAAGGAACATAAAGGTATGATTAATTACCAGTAATTTTGTCTGATATCAAATATCAGACCAAAGAACCACAAATTAGAACCTGGAACTGCAAAATTCAAAATTGCTTTCACCCAAACAAATTGAATCACTTCAGAAAACTGGCTAAACCATGCAATTAATTACCTTTATCCTCCATTTACTGTATATCTGTTGGTATTAAAGTTTGGTCCCCATTTTCTTTTGCATTGTAGGGACAAACAGACATCACATCTCCATTAAATATCATCTAGCGCATCAACAGAGTTTAAATCAGCATACGGGTAAGTAAATAGGAAAATTATCAGTTTTGAATTCTACTCTGAGTAAAATAGTTTTATTGCCTCTGTAGAATATTGCAACAAGTAGCACATTAGTTTTTTGTTGTTGTTGTTGTTGTTGTTGATCATTTTAAATTGTTTTCTTTACTAATAGATGTCTGCCACTCCTTCTGACCTTGAGAAAATGGGTAACCTGCCTGTGACTCCTAGCTTGATCCTTCTTGGTAAGTATATGTCTGCATTTTGTTTCACTAAAACAAAGCTACTACATTAGTTTCTATGACTTGTGCAGTGTATTCCGAGGCTTCAGTCAAAGGAGAACTCCACTTCCAGAACAACAATTTACAAATAATTTACTCACTCCCTTGTTATCCAAGATGCTCATGTCTTTCTGTCTTCAGTCGTACAGAAATTATGTTTTTTGAGGAAAGCATTTAATGATTTTTCTCCATATAATGGACTTCATTGGTGCCCTGATTTTAAATTCTAAAATGTAGTTTAAATGCAGCTTCAAATGGCTCTAAATGATCCCAGCCGAGGAAGAAGGGTCTTTGACTGAAATGATCAGTCATTTTTTTCAAAAAATTAAAATGTATACTTTTTAAGCACAAAAGCTCATGTAGCACAGGCTCTGGGATGCGTGTCCACGATGCTATGAATTAGTGATGGGTCGTTCTTGAACGATTTGTTCATTTTAAACAAATCTTTAATGTGACTCGGGAAGAATGAGTCGTCTCAGGGAGTGATTTGTTCAGTCGCACATGTGCAACATCCTGTTAGGTTCTGCACTGGAATTAGTTCACCTGTTTCGCGTCTTCGGGTTTTTCGAGTGGTTCGTTCAACTTTTGGGGCTGTCACATGATGAACGAACGACTCAAACCTGAAAACTTGTCAGATAAGAGGTGAGGTGAGCTAATCATAGACTAAAGACCCAGGTAAACAATGAATGAATCTTTTCTGTTTCTTATAGCATTATAGTTTTATCTTGTTTGTAGTGTGATCAACATTTGTGTAAGCAGTAGATGTGTTAGGGAAGTGACACGTAACATTTTAATTACATTTTGCTAAAATGAACAAAATGAACGAAATGACTCGAAAAAAGATTTGTTAATTTTGCTGAACGAGACTCAAAGGTCCGAGTCGGTAAAATGATCCGAACTTCCCATCACTGCTATGAATCACGTCTAAGTTCATCGTCTGTGTACTCCGGCTCAAAAAGATAGAGTATGGAGAAAAACTCCATCTTATTTTTATCCTATAACTTCAGAATCGTCTGACATCGTTGTACCTTTTTGTTTGTAAACAGCGTTTGACTTACTTGCACTTTCTTAGTCTTTGCGTGTTTGCTTTGTAAACACTGGGTCTATAGTTAAGCGTGACCTTTCGACATGATTCAATAGTATGTACTGTCGTGAACGCACATCTCAGAGCCTGTGCTACACGAACTTTTGTGTTTAAAAAATATACAAATTTTTATTTTCCAAAAAAAAAAAAGACCAATCTTTTTGCTAGATTCTTCCTCGGCTGGGATCGTTCAGAGTCCTTTGAAGCTGCATTTAAACTACATTTTGGAAGTTCAAAATCAGGGCACCAATCAAGTCCATTATATGGAGAAAAATCCTGAAATGCTTTCCTTAAAACACATAATTTCTTTACAACTGAAGACAGAAAGACATGAACATCTTGGATGACAAGGGGGTGAGTAAATTATTTGTGAATTGTTGTTCTGGAAGTGGACTTCTTTAATTATCGGCTAGTTTTTAGTTAGAAAGTTCAATTTGACCAAATCAAATTATACACAAGAATATGTTCTGAAGCTTTTCTCCTCTCATTTTTCAGATACTTTATTGGAATAAATCCAGAAAAGAGGATCAAAGCTGCCTGGAGAAAAGAGGTGTCTAAAATAACTGGAAAAACTGCAGAAGAAGACCCAAGATGATGAAGAAGAACATCAGTCCAGAAGTATCTCATCCTTAACTCAACTTTATGCTGTCTCAAACCAGTAGGACTTTCTCTTAGAGGACAAATTAAGATATTGTCATAGAGAAATGTTTGCCCATACAATGGAAGACAAATGGGAACCAAACATTTGAGCTCCAAAAGGAACATAAAGGTATGATTAATTAAAGACACTAATTAAAGACATTTATTATATCAGAATAAAATAACAAAACATAACTGGACTTTGTTCTTTTTGTAATAGTCAAATGGAAAATGCAGGGTATAATATGCACTGAAAATTGAGATCATGGAGTTATGAGTAGTATGTATTTTAACAGATACAGTATACTGTAGATGACAAAACGGCATTTTGCTGTTAATTTCAAAAACAGTAGCACATAGTATTTTTACAGTAAAATGCTGGCAACCACAGCTGCCAGTAGATTACCATTTTTTTACAGTGAATTTTTTACAGTGTAATATGTAATTTAACAGATATATGCTGCTAAATTACAGTTGTATACTGTAGATGACAAAACAGGGAAATTTTTTACTGTGTACTTTCCACTTGATTTATGGCATAAAAATTTGTTGGTATATATATTTTTTTTTTCTTTTTCCCATGAATAAAACCATTTATTTTTTACTTTATGACCTTTTTCTTTTCATAAGAGTGGGTGCAGCCATTTGTAATTTGTATGGGTCTGGCCTCCGGTTTCATCTGCATCCAGCTATTTTTAACTGTACAAAGCAGTTCATTTTGCTGCTTGATATTGCAAATTGGTGTGTATTACCATGTTTTTTAATGTATTATCCTAAATATGAGCACACTGTTTTGTAGTGCAAACAGTTTTACCGTTTACTGCACTTTGTTATTCTTCTCGTTATTTCTCTGTAGCAGCTAATGAACCGGAGGTCTTATCCATAGGCTTACTTCCACATTGAAGAAAAAGGGGTATACTGTTTAATTTTTAATGTACTGTTTTGTCAGGGTGCTTTATGGTTTGAGAATTCATTTTATACACATTAAATAAATACATGCAAGAGTATTTCTGGAAGTATTTACAATATTAATTTACATTAAGATTTCCCTGCATCTCTTGGTCCCTTTCCACTGAGCTCTTGCTCAGACAGGAGTCCTCTGGGTTGAGTAAGAGGAGCTCGGTGTGAGCCGGATGGGTAATTAGTGGTGGGCAGACTGGGTCCATTATGGTCCATGTTATGATCACACAAAATGGCTGATGAAAGCCCATGTCGTTTGAGGGGGATCTCAGGAGTGTTCTGAGATTGCTTTCATTAGGAAATCTGATTCTCTGTGGATCCATATGCAAAGACTCACTGGATAGATATGTCTCTCTGTCTCTCTTACACACACAGTACTTGATGATAATGGAGATTTAGTGCGATATGTCATAATATTGAAAAACAGGGTGTTTATCTTCATGGAAAAGAGAGTGATCATTGTGTTTGTGCAGACTGTAGCAAGGATGACCATACGTCACCATACAAACTCGCTGATGCATAATGTATGCACAAGGAGGGCGAACCGAACAGGTTATTATCTGTTAGTGGCAAGAACATAGTAATGCACTTAATCAATATCACGTTCTCTCACAGGGACAACCTCACTTACACATGACAAGAAATGACATGGAGATATATCGAACCACAAGTCTAAAATCACTGGCCATTTCTTACACAATCTAGGGCAAAAACTCTAAGTGACATTGTAGTGATAAATTCACAGAGCTTTGGTACGTTGTATTTTAATCATAGTGCAACCGCACGCACGCACACACTTTGTGAGGTTAAATTATTCTACACTCTAGCAGTATCCATTTGATTTCATTTGTAGCATGTCTTGTGGGCAGCAGGGGTGAGAGACCCTTGGCAGTACTGGGAGTGGAGCAGCGCACATATCTAGTGTGTGGAGACACAGAATTGACAATGCATTTATCTTTGAATAATGTAAATGTCTGGAGAATGCAGTGGCTGAGGGGGACAGAGCGAGCACGGGACACTGGGGGGGTGAGCAGGGCCTGTGCTGTCAGGCTGCTTCCAGCCACTAAACCCTCCCCCTCCCCCCCACCCACCCCATCCCTCCTTCCTGTCCTCTGCTACCGTTCCACTCGTTCGGCTGAGGCCCACGGCAGCTCCTCACAGCTCATTTGCGGCAGAAACCAACAGGGAGTTTGCAGTAGAAAATGCCGCCAAGCCCACCATTCGTGTTTTTTTCCTTTTCTAGTAGCACTTAGACTTTCTGTTTTTCTTGAAATTCCGCATTCGTAAGGGGTGAATTGTAATTTCCCCGTGACTAGCGTTACCAAACGAAAAGTACAGAGCGATTTTCTAATAGCGCTAGCGTTTTTCAAGCAAACCAAGGAATGAATAACTGACTTGTAGCTGTCTCTGTACAGATCTTATCTTAAGAATTTTGTCTTTGAACTTAAGTTTTTCCGTTAACTCTGAAGCATCACTCTTGAAGAGTAATGACGTAAATTTACTTTTTGTAGAGTTAATGAAAGTTATCGTGTGCATTGTGATGTTCAAAACGGAATGTCATAACAAACGTCAGTAGATCTGGAAGATTTTAAAATGAGCAGTTCATTCATAAAATCGTGCGATCTTACCTTTCACCCTGTGGAAATACAATAAGACAAGCGCAGCGCTGGAAACTGAAAAGGGGCGGAGCTTCTTAAGGTCTATTTGAGCATCATACACAAACATTTCAATGTGAAAAACCAACCAGAGTATTCATCTTCCAAAGAAAGTGAAAGGCATGACCTTTAGTGTGTTATCAGGAACCGCTAAACGTGATTACACATCCTGTTCGTTACAAATGCTTTGCTTGAATCTTATGTTGAGTCTGTGCTGTGTACACATATATTTGCGACTGTGGTACGAGATGTTTGTTCATTTCAGTGTGCGTATAGTTTGTTGGTGCCACACCAAATGGTGTGTGTGTGTGTGTGTACTGTGTTGTGACGTATGGTGCGAACAGTGAAATGGATGGGAGCTGGCAGGCAGACAGTGTTGTTCAGTGAGGCAAAGTGCCAGTAAATTGTTTGTCTTCTGCAGTGCAATCCTATAATTCTTCTGGGAGCGGATGACATTGTGCTTGCCAAAGAGAATAATGATAAATGAGCTAAAATCAAACGGGGAGATTTTGGGATGCGTCCTGAGCAGCGGTATAATCTGAATACATTTGCTGTCCCCTGGCTGATCCTTGTCCCTCCTGCTCAGCACCGTGCTGCCTTTAAGGTGTCTGACCTGCATTTCCACACAACGGCAGAGGACACATACAATAGTGCAAACATTTACATTTTATATCTGTGCCATTAATCAACATCTAGAACAATCTGTATTGTTTTCAGACGGGGGGAGGGGCGGTGCGCTTACACGACTGACACATTCTGTTCTGTTTAGTATTGTCCCTTTCGTATGCATTGAAGAACAATATGTCTGCCTGTGTGAGGGCTTCAGTGTCCAGTAGAGTGTGTGTTTGTGTGTGTTTCACCATCTGTTTGGTCCCCCGAGTGTCATAGTGACATGGTTCCACCTTGCTAGCACCGGTCGCAGGCATGGTGGTAGCAGGTCTTAGCAGAGTTGTTTATGCTGAATGAGAATAAAGCTTAAATATGGTGAGCATCTTACAAAGCTGCCAGGTTAAATGTGGGTGTACATGTGGCTTTAAACATTTCATAAGAGGAATATGAGGCAAATCATGTTGACTGGGAACCAGTAAAGCAATGAGGTGTGTCCAGAAAGAGCTCGGAAGCACTGTTAGAGACGCCCCTGGACCTACACACACAATTACACAATTCAGCCCATTTAACACATCAGCGCAGCCGTGGGAACACACACTGATGCCGAAACACTCATTGATGTTACACAGTGTTTATTTAAATGCACATCTCCAAAGTGCTACATAAACATTAAGCCTGCACCCGTACACAGAACTGCAGATATGGTATCAGATGATAGTATCATGGTACTTTGATATATACCATGGAACCAAGTGATTATCATATTTGCCTATCACTTCACAAAATACCAAGAATCCACAGTGCATGTGAAACCTGGTGTAGACACAAGAAATTATTTATAGCATAGCATGTTAGCAATAGCACAATATTTTTATGAAAATGTGTTCACCATCCTTAATATGTTCTGGTTTTTAACCTGAAATCTGGAGAAATATATTGTGTTTATGTAAAGAATGAACTGTGGTCAGAAGCAGAAGTTCAGGTTGAATGATACACAACTGAAGCACATGCAGCACATCACAGTGCAATACAGGGCAACACAGTATATCACATCACAGGGTAACAGAAACACAGCACATTTCAATGCTTCACATTGCAATGCCTGGAAACACAGCATAATACAACACATAACATCACATTTCAGCACATGACTGCAACAAACCACAAGACAACATACCACTATAACATAACATACAGCACAGAACACCATTATACACCACAGACAAAGATAATAAAACACGTCACATCACAAAACAGCACAATGCATTACATCACATAACAACAGGACAATATAGTGCAACACCACACATCATAGGGCAACACTGCTGCTAACAGGGAACATTCTTAAAACTTTTGTTTTTTAGAAGTTTAATGTTAGGACAAAACATTCTTAAAGTAATGTTTATAGAACTTATAACATTATTAGTATTTGATATACGTTCTCATAATGCTGAGGGAAAATGTTCTTAGAACAACATTCTAGGAATGTACTTCAGATGTTATTTGTACTTGACTAACATTTTCATAACACTGAGAGAACATTCTTAGAATATTACAAATAAATGTTCATTTTCAATTAAAATAAAGTTAGTAGAGCATTTCAGGAAATGTTTTTGTAACCTTCAAATAATGTTATAATCGCAACAAGAAAACCGGACATTTTAACGTTCTTAGAATATTACAGGTAAACATTCAAATAACTTTACATTATGGGTAAAAATAAAGTAAGTACAATGGTTTAAAAAACATTTTTGTAACCTTCAAATAATGTTAGAATCACCTATAATCACCTGTCAGCACTTCTCACAATAATACAATATAGTATAACCACCATACACCACAGACAAATATAATAAAACACAGCACATTACATAACAACACAGTACAATACATCACATCACATAACAGCAGAGAACAATACATCACATCACAGCGCATTAAATAACAGCACAGGACAATATATCACATCACATAACAGCACAGTACAATATATCACATAACAACACAGTACAATACATCACATCACAGCACACCAAATAACGTCTCGGTTACATATGGTAACCCTCGTTCCCTGATGGAGGGAACGGAGACGTTGTGTCGAGTTAGTGTACGACACTAGGGGTCGCTCTTGAGAGCCCAAACACCTCTGACAGTTTTGAGAAAGGCCAATGAAAATTGGGTGTGCAGATTTGCATAGCTGGCCACGCCCCGGACATCCGGGTATAATAGGGCAGCGTGTGCATCTGCTCACTCGTTCTGATCTGAGGAGCCGAGCGTCTCAGCTCATTCAGAGGCAGACCAGAGATGTGGCATGGGAGACACAACGTCTCCGTTCCCTCCATCAGGGAACGAGGGTTACCATATGTAACCGAGACGTTCCCTATCTGTTGTACACTCCGAGTTGTGTCGAGTTAGTGTACGACACTAGGGGTCCCCATAAAAACACGCCACATGTCTGGCCGCGTCACGAGTGATAAGCACAAGTGTAACAGGGCAACGTTTTAACGTAAGTGCAGCTCACCTCGTCGTGACCATCCAACGTCCAAGACTGACCTGTTACAGCAGTGTCCCGCAGCCGGGCCTTCCTCAGTGGAGCAGCTGAGTGTCTTGAGAACGTTGGGGAAGTGCCGGTTTCCTGAAGGAAAAGGCACTACGGAGTTCACAACCTGCCCAAAAGGGGGGGTATAAAGTGACATCATTAAATATGGGACCTGAGGTGGGTCTCACACCCGGGGAGACAACCTGACTCAGGCCCTAGAGACAAACCTGTCTTCAGGGGAAAACACCGCACCACAGGAGTTATAGGTGGAAAATACACACATGGGGCCACTACATGAGGAGCCACTACATATGGGGCACAAATCCAACCAAGAGTTAGAGAAGTAACCATACCTTGCGTTGAGATTTCGTAACGAGTTCCTCCGCCAAACTCTGCTACGTCAGGAGTGCCAATGATGGAATGGTGCCCAGGATTCGCGTTCAGGAAACCTACTGAGACTCAACAAAGCGTAATCACCGTTAGGGGGAAGCGCTTTAGGCAAGCTCTACACCAGCCAGTGTGCAGAGTCAAGAATTTGTGTTCAAAACTCTAGGGGACAGCGCAAATTATAAAATCTGGCAAATGTGTTAGGTGTAGCCCAACCTGCAGCTCTACAGATGTCTGTTAATGAGGCCCCATTTGCAAGGGCTGCCGAGGCAGCAACGCCCCTAGTCGAATGGACTCTTACCTCCAGAGGGCAGGGTAGGCCTCTGGCCCGGTAGGCCATCCAGATCGCGTTTACCAGCCAGTGGGAGATCCTCTGCTTGGAGACAACTTTCCCCTTCTGCTGTCCTCCATAACAGACAGGAGCTGTTCTGAACATCTCAAGGGCTGAGTTTGTTCCATGTAGATGCGCAGGGCACGGACTGGGCATAACATAGGTCAGGTTGGGGTCATCCTCCTGAGAGGTACAGCTTGCAAGGTCATCACCTGATCTCTGAAGGGAGTGGTGGGGACCTTGGGCACGTATCCAGGCCGGGGTCTCAAGACAACGTGAGAATCCGCTGGTCCGAATTCCAGGCACGAACTGTTCACGGAGAGGGCCAGGAGGTCTCCCACTCTTGATGGAAGTGAGCGCAGTCAAAAAGAGCTGTCTTTAAGGAGAGAGCATCGAGTTAGACTGACTGAAGGGGCTCAATTGGATCTTGTTGTAGACCTTGGAGAACCACAGCAAGATCCCAAGAGGGGATTAGATGCGGCCGAGGAGGGTTCAGTTTCCGAGCTCCTCTCAGAAACCTGATACCGAATCGTGTTTCCCCACCGATCTGCCGCCCACCAGGTCATGGTTAGCTGATATGGCTGCGACATGAACCCTAGATGCAGATAGGTGCCTGTCCAGGCCCTTTTGGAGAAAGGATAACACTGATTCGATACCACAGATCCGTGGGTCCCTCCCGTGGGAAGAACACCAGTTCTCAAAGATGCACCACTTTAAGTCATACAGCCGTCAGGGGGCTCTTGCCTGTAGAAGTGTGTTTACCACTGAAGGAAAAGGTCTCTGAAGTCCTCCTGGTCGCGTCCAGGGACCATAGGTGAAGGTTCCAAAGATTGGGGCGCGGGTGCCAGAATGTGCCCTTCCCCTGAGAAAGGAGGTTCTCCCTCAGAGGAATGTGCCAGGGAGGAGCTGATGCCAGGAGCACCAGGTCTGAGAACCAGGTTCTGTTGGGCCAGAAGGGGGCCACCAAGAGAATTTGTTCCCTGTCCTCCCTGACTTTGCACAAAGTTTGTGCGATGAGGCTCACTGGAGGAAACGCATACTTGAGCCAGCCCCTCGGCCAACTGTGTGCCAGTGCGTCTAACCCGAGGGGGGCCTCGGTCAGACCATGTCACAACTGGCAGTGGGTGGATTCCGGTGAGGCAAAGAGAACCATCTCTGCCTGGCCGAATCGATCCCAATCAGTTGGACCGACTGGGGGTGGAGCCTCCACTCGCCTCCGAGCAAAACCTGTCATGACAGTAAATCAGCTATACGATTGGTTCCGCCCGGAATGTGAGTGGTACGTAGAGACTTGAGTCTGTGTTGACTCCAGAGCAGGAGATGGCGGGCTAGTTGTGACATGCGAAAGGAGCATACGTCGCCCTGGTGGTTGATGTAGGCCACAGTCGCAGTGTTGTCGGACCTGACCAACACATGCTTGCCCCGAATCCTAGGCCGGAACCTCCTCAGAGCTAGAAGCACTGCCAACAACTCCAGACAATTTATGTGCCAGAACAGTCGGGGGCCTGTCCAGACCCCGGAAGCTGCCTGCCCGTCGCAGGTGGCACCCCAGCCTATCTTGGAAGCATCTGTGGTGACAACGATGCGTCTGGACACTTGTTCCAAGGGGACACCTGACCATAGGAACACAATGTCTGTCCAAGGGCTGAGTGTCTGGCGACACGATGGTGTGATGTTCACACGGGATGTGCCCTGACGCCACGCCCACCTGGGGACTCGAGTATGAAGCCAGTGCTGCAGCGGTCTCATGTGCATCAAACCCAACGGCGTGACCGCGGCTGAGGATGCCATGTGCCCTAGGAGCCTCTGAACCTGTTTTAGGGGGACCGCTGACCGCATCTGAGTGTTGCCACACACCTCAGAACTGACTGTGCACGCTCTGGGGAGAGACGCGCAGACATACTAACCGAGTCCAGCTCTACGCCGAGAAAAGAGATCCTCTGTGCCGGGGAGAGTTTGCTCTTTTCCCAGTTGACCCGAGGTCCCAACTGGGCCAATGGTTGAGAACCATGTCCCTGTGTACGCAACCCATATCCCACGAGTGAGCTAGGAATAGCCAGTCGTCAAGATAATTGAGAATGCGGATGCCCACTTCCCTGAGGGGGGCAAGGGCAGCCCCCGCTACCTTCGTAAAGGCGCAGGGCGGCAGGGATAGGCCGCAGGGGGAACCTTGTACTGATGAGCCTGATCTCGAAGACAGAGTCTTGGAGGATCAAGACATGATAGTACGTGTCGCTCAGGTCCAATGCCATCAACCAATCTTAAGCCCTGACACACAAGGAATGTGTGTTCAAGGGCTAATGTTTGAACGGGAGCTTGAGAAAGGGCCCGATTCAAAAACCTCTGTTTTAAGATTGGTATGAGTCAACCACCCATCTTGGTACAATGAAGTAGGGGTCGGCAAACCCTTTCCTTCATTTTGGCTGAGGGGATAGGATCTATCGCACCCTTCCCAGGGGGGCTGCGATCTCCGCTTAAGGGACCATAGCATTCTTGCCCTGAGTCGATTTATAAGAGAATGCCGTAGACCTTAGCGGATGCCTTGCAACCTGAGTTGCATAGCCAAGTCAGGTAGTTCTGAGAAGCTTCAGGTCTCAGGGAACTATACCCGACGTACCTGGAATGGGAATGTCGTGGCTGAATAAGGCAGAGAACGCCGTGTTTGGAGATGAAGCCCCAAGAGTGCGGTGTGTCTTTGCCATTATGCAGAGTTTGTGCCGAATCCATCTCTCATCCCCGGGTCGAAAGTGGATCTGGACGGGTCAGCTAGCCCGCCTGCTCTGGATTACTCGTCAGAAGAAAAACTAGAAGCCTAACAAGGGTTCTAGCAAGCCTATCGACAAGCTTGTGTTGCCACCTTCCCACAAGATCTCTGACCGCTGGGCGGTCAGGCCAGAGGCCCGGCTGTCGCGGGGCCTCAGGAGTTCTATAGGGGACCGTCCGTGGCGACGAACAGACAGGAGTAGTCGGGGGTAGAGGGCCGGAGCCCTGACCCGCGGCTCTGTCTGCTCCTACCGTGAAGGACTTTCGCTGCAAATTCTATCACGGTGTTGCCAGAAGGACCAACCTGGGAAATGGGGGGTAAGAAGCGGACTTCAAATTTCCCGCATTTCTGACAGGTGCAGCCACAGGTGGCGTTCCTGGACCAACAAGTAGACATCGCCCTTCCTAGAGCGTGTGCCATGACTCACAGCTCTAGGTTGGAACCACCCTCGTACTGAGCTCGCAACGCCACGGCCTGAACGCCCAGAGAATGGCCGTGGTATGTAAGGCGGATGCAGCCTGTCCAGAAGCCATGTAAGCCTTGCCCGGAAGAACTTACAGGCCCTGAACGGGAGTTCTGGAAGGAATCCCACAAGCGGCGGCGATTAGCAGGGAGTACACTGCAATCGCCCCCTCCGCCTGGGGGAACCTCTGAAACCCCCTCGCTGGACCCCCATCGAGAGTGGTGAAGGAGGAGAAGTTGGTTTATCACGTTCTGACCATTTTTTTAAATGGGCTTTCCGCGATTTCACCAACTTCTCGTGCACTACCGGGAAACAGACACTGGAAACGAGCATACAGGTCGTTACCCAGATGTCTATTAACCAGCCCCTTCTTGGCTGCCCGTTTCAGGCACGGCCGCCATTTTTTTGCATCCACCTCAAACTGAGAATCAGTCCCCCGTAGAGGCTTGCTCAGCTGAAGTTTCTGCTTTCAAATAGTTCACGCCCTTCCTTAGCGATGCTGCCGCTAACCATTTCCGCCCAATTAGGAGTTCTGAATAAGAAAGTCAGCTGTACTGAGACAGACTAACAAACTTGTCCGGAAACTCAATCGAGGGACGCACGAAGCGAGGGGTTTGCGGGGTTTTCACCCGGCAAAACCTTCCTTGCTTCCTAATGCTTGTTACCGACGCACATCGCAACGGCCTCGTACCCGAAAGTAGAAGGACCGGAGCGGGAAGCAGTCGGAGTGAGCCGCGGCTTCACGTAAAGCACGCGGCTGACGAGCAAGCGCGTCCATGATCGAGCTCTCGCAAGCAAAACATGAGTCAACAACAAGCGCTGCATCAGCGTGAGCATGACTCAACACTGAACACAACGGTCATGTCGATCGTTTGGGAAGGTAAGCCGCAACCAGGATGACACGGAGGGAAAGATATGTTAACCAACACACAATCCTACCGTGCCAGCTCTATCAGAGAAATCGCCGTCGACGCACCCAGGGGACTCTCACAACACAGGCTGTGCTAGAGAGGGAGAGACCGCTGTCTGTGCTGCAGATCCAACGACGAGAGAGGTGAATGTTGCTGCATCTCACGCAGAGATGCTGCATTCGGCTCCGAAGAACAGAACGAGTGAGCAGATGCACACGCTGCCCTATTATACCCGGATGTCCGGGGCGTGGCCAGCTATGCAAATCTGCACACCCAATTTTCATTGGCCTTCCTCAAAACTGTCAGAGGTGTTTGGGCTCTCAAGAGCGACAACTCTAGTGTACAACCCTAGTGTCGTACACTAACTCGACACGACTCGGAGTGTACGACAGATAGGGAACAGCACAGTACAATACATCACATCACATAAGAGCACAGTACAAAATATCACAGCATATTACATCATAGCACATCAAATAACAGCACAGTACAATACATCACATCACAGCACATCAAATAACAGCACAGTAGAAAGACTGTAAAATTTGCAGTGAATAACCGTAAATTAACATTCCCAGAATTTCCTGTGTTACTTTTTTTTTTGAAATAACTCTTTCTTCTTAGTTTCTTCTTAGCCATTTTGTACATTAGGGTTGTATGTTACATCTAATGTTGTTAAATTAATATTTTTTGCATTATTTCAGTTTCATGTGTGTTACCATGATGGTGTTTAGTGTTTGTGTGATTGACACTGTGTACCTTCTATGTGTTAATACTTAAAAGCTGTTTGTGATGGGCTTTGGTTCATCATGTCACTTTCTATTCACCACCTGCTTTTGGTGGTTATCAGGGTATTGCAAAGGTACAAAACAGATTTCAGTACTTCAATAGGCTGGTACATTAATATTATATCAGTTAATGAAATTACAGTATTTACCTGTAAATTGAAGTAAAAAACATAAAACATAAAATGTCGCTACCATATTTTTTATGGTAACATTCCAGCAACCACAGCTGCCGTTTTTTACTGTAAATTTTACGATTTTTTTTTTTTACAGTGTATATCACATCACATAACAGCACAGTATAATACATTACATCATATCACAGCACATCACACAACAGCACAGCACAATACACCACATCACAGCACATCAAATAACAGCACAGTACAATATATCACATCACATAACAACACAGCAAAATACATCACATCACAGCACATCAAATAACAGCACAGTACAACATATCACATAACAGCACAGTACAATATGTCACATCACACCACAGTACACTATATCACATCATAGCACATCAAATAACAGCACAGTACAATATATCACATCACATAACAGCACAGTACAATATATCACATCACATAACAGCACAGTACAATAGATCACATCACAGCGCAGTACATTACATTACATCACATCACATCACATCACATAATAGCACAGTACAATACATTACATCAGGGTTGGGGTCAATTCAGGAATGAACTCAACAATTCCAATTCAAAGAAGGAAATGGAATTGGAATTGGAATTTAACAACAGTTATAGGAAACAGAGTTGGAACTGAATTGGAATTACAGGAAGTGGAATTCAATTCAAGGAAATTCCACTGAATTCCGTTTATTGCTGTTTCTGAGCATTTATTTGTGATTGCATTTAGAGACATACATTTGAACTTTAATTATGATGCTTTACAAATACCAAGTAATGTATGAAATAGAGTTGATCAAATGCAAGTAAATAAAAATGAGAACTGTACATTATGAATTAATAATTGAATGACAGTGGTGATAAGTTTCTGGATGTACTATACATTCAATATATGATTACCACATAATATATGTCTCAACTCACAAAAAAAATGAGTCATGTTCATTCATGTATTTCATTCACTTTTTATTGCATCGAATTATTATCATTTCCTGATTGCATCTCTCAGGCCTAAATATCTCAAGTGGAATTTAGTGGAATTTATTTGATTTCAATTCTGTTTCCTGACATTCCAGTTCAATTCCAATTCCATTTCCTGTCAGCTGCATGCAATTCCAATTCCAATTCCATTCCAGGAAGTGAATTGGAATTTACCATTCATTCTCAATTCAATTCATGAATGGCCCCAACCCTGCATTACATCACACCACAGTACACTATATCACATCATAGCACATCAAATAACAGCACAGTACAATATATCACATTACATACCAACACGGTACAATTACTTCACACCACATTACAATATATCACATCACAGCACATCAAATAATAGCACAGTACAATATATCACATCACATAACAGCACAGTACATTACATTACATCACATCACATAACAGCACAGTACATTACATCACAGCACAGCACATCACATAACAGGACAGCACAGCACAATATATCACATTACAGCACAGTACATTACATTACATCACAGCACATCACATAACAGCGCAACTCATCACAGCATAGTATGGTACAGTATAGCATAATATACAATACAGCACACCACCATACACCACAGACATAACATCACATAAAAGTAGAGTACAACATCTCACATCATATCACATCACAGCATAGTACAGTACAGCATAACACACATTACAGTACACCACCATACACCACAGAAAAATGTAACAGCACAAATCACATTACATAACAGCAAAATACATCACACTACAGGGCAACACAGCACAACTCATCACATAACAGCACATCGCAGCTCAGAGCAACGCAGCACATCACATCACAGAGCAACAGAGCACAACACAAGCATGGCACAGGGCAACACACTGCAACACAACATGTCACTGTGCTTTGCAACACAACGCAAAACTCACAGCACTACACAGCATACGTGCTTCACTCTGCTTCAGCCTGCCTACCACAGACTCACTCTATCTCTCTCAGGATAATCAGTCTTATTCTGTGGTCTCTCTGTCTGTTCCGCCATGTCTCTGTGCTATTTTAATATAAAGCTATAAACTCCATTCCCACTATCATCACTCATTCTCTCGCTTCAGTCTCTGATCTGTGAGCCTCCGCTGTCAGTGCTGATTACATCAGTGTGTCTTCGTGTGTTTACACTGCTGTGTGAGTTTTTCAGCACAGCCGCTCCATTTTACTCAATACAAAAGAGAATCAAGCAGGACCTCACATCTACCTGTACATGTGCAATGCACATGCACAACCCTATTTATTATGTTTATAGCAAAAGCTCATAATGAGCAAGGCCTGCAGTTTTAGATCAGAGATGTTTTTAAATACATAAAAACACCAGTACATAATTTCCTGTGTGGAGGAACAACTATAAGCACATTATAATGTCGTTGATTTCAGACCTCATGAAACACAAGACACGCCTCAAACATTCCAGCGAGAAGAACCTGAAATGAAAGAGAAAGCCTAATCTAACAAAACCATAAAGCAAACATAATATAGATTAAATGCTAATTAAAAGTAAACCTTCATGGTTCAACAAACAAACAATTGGACTGAACGTATGTTAATATGTATACAATCACTCATCATAACCATTGCAGGAAGAAGAAATCAAGTTATAAGTATTTCCAGGTTTTGGTCAATCAGGAAACTTTATTTAAGATAAATGAGAGTTGTACAGTTTTTTGGAGTCAGCGAGGAATGAGGCAGTGTGATCTGCTTTTGCAAACACAGAGAGATCTGTGCGTTAGACAGCCGACTCTGAGCCACTGGCAATATTGTCTCAGACCTTGTGCTGCTATATAAAAAGTCTCTGGACACAATTTAATTTCTGTCAGAGCTGAAACAGAGCTAACACAATGGATTTCTTTCAGCATTTTGCTACTGCCTCAAACTGAGTGGCTTTGTTTGGTGCAATTGCAGCCATTCTCTGTCTCTGATACTCTGTCTCTATCATTCATTCATTCGTTCCCTCCCTCTTTCTCATCTCCTCTTTCTTGGTGGCTAACACACATAAATGGGATATCTTTCAAAACTTCTGTATTATACGATGGTTCATTCATTCATTCTGAATGATATGGACCAATTTAAACTAATGTAACTTTAATTTACTGTCACCTGTCTTAAACCCAATGGCATTGTGTTGTTATATGAGTAGCATGCCACAGTCTATTGTGCATCACTGCCATAAAGCTCCATTGCCAGTGGTCAGTCAGTGCTTGAATATGCAGTTTTTTTGTATGAAGATACATTTTTAAAGGCACAATTCACCCAAAAATTAAAATTCTGTTGTCATTTACTCACCCTCATGTTGTAACAAACCTGTAAGACTTTCATTCATAGGACCACAAAAGAAGATATTTTTAATTAAATCTGAGAGATTTCTGTCCCTCTATTGACAGTCTATACAACTGCCACTTCGAAATTGTAAAACTAATCCATATGGATTTTAGCAGTTTAGTCCAAATTTTCTTAAGAGACTCAATCGCTTTATATGATGAACAGGTTTAATTTAGACTATTATTCACATCAGCAAACATAAATAGAAGCTCAACCGTACTTGCTTTAAATATGAGCACAAGTGTCATTGATTCTTACTGCATAACACACAAGAATGAACCTCATTGGTTCTCACACAACAAGCAAGGATGCTTGAACTTCCGGTTGCCATATGTGTGCATTGGTTAATGTTTCTGTGTGAATAAAAGCTTAAATTAGGACTGTTTTCACACTTGTAGTTCAGTTCAGTAGTTCAGTTCCAGACCAAAAAGGAAAATTATACATTTGGTCCTTTTCTGTTTAGCATTTACACTGGCATTTTTGACAGAGAACCTAAAGATACCGAACCTAAAGGCATAGTGATAAATTCACAACCTGATTGGTCGGGCTGAATTACGTATTTCATGATGGAACTCACTGAACACTCCAAACAAAAGGAAAAGGTGCATCTGACTTAAATTGGCGCTGCGGATGTATGACATCAAAGTACCCATTCACTGATCGGTCTGCTTAGTGCCGCTTTAAGTTGAACACATGCAAAGGGCTAAAAAAAGTCACTTTACCGCCTTGTTGTCCTTGGTCCGTGTTGCGTTCATATATCATTCAAACCGCACCAGAATTCGTTTGGAAGTGAATCAAGATTCATCTTTTTAGCGGTCTCTGTCCACTTGTTTGCTGCGCCCCAGGTTTCGGATGGCAGCGTTCACACTTACTCAAACGAACTGCACTAACAGAGCAATCACACCAGGGTTTGTTTCAATCGAGCCAAACATGACAAGTGTGAACACACCCTAAGGCTGTGTTCACACTTGTAGATTCAATTGGTTTATTTGGTCCAGACCAAAAAGTAAAATGATACAGGCGGTTCTGCTCCATTTAACGTTCACACTGGCATTTTTGACAGAATCTAAAGACATAGTGATACATTCACAACCTGATTGGTCAATTGGCTGAATGACGTATATTTCACGACGGAACTCATCAAACACTCCAAACAAAAGGAAAAGGCGCGTTCAACTTAAAGCGGCGCTGCATGTGTATTACATCAAGGTACCCATTCATTGCGCGCTCCTTGTTGTGTGTATATGATTTTATATATCTCATAAAAGACCTCCTCGTTGTTCTACGTTTGTCCTCTGCTCATTTTGTATTGGATATACCGCTTGTTCCCTTCGTGAAATCATGTCGCATAGTGACACATCTTCTCATTACTTACTGGTTTTGGTTCGTTTAGAAGTATTTGGTCCGTTTTGCGTTCATATATCATTCGAACTGCACCAGAGTTCACTTGGAAGTGGATCAAGACCCACCTTTTTCTCGGTCCGCTTTTGGTGCGCACCAGGGTTCGGATGGCAGCGTTCACACTTACTCAAACAAATCTTCAGAAAGTTTGAACTAAACCGCTCAATTCATATGAATTAGTTTTACGTTTTTTTTTTTTCTTTTTGAAGCATCAAAGCGGTATTTGCAGGAGGGATGGAAATCTTTCAGATTTCGTTAAAAATATCTTCATTTGTGTTCTGAAGATGAATAACAAAGTTTGTAACAATGTGAGGGTAAGTACCGATGACATATTTTTCATTTTTGTGTGAACTATTCCTTTAAGAAAATGGCTCATCTTACAAAACACCTGAGACATCTTGAGTAGATTGGTTGCCTTATTCATACCTCTGAATAAGGCAGTGTCTAGAGATGAACCAGGACCTGTTTTGAATGAATGGTTGTGAAGTGAGAGAGATGTAGCAGGAGCATCTCAAGACAGCATCTGTGTGCCAAGCTGTAGCACTTCATTAATCCCTGCTGACACACTGTACCACAAATCAATCTCACAATCTGTGTCCAAGAATGTGTATCACAGCTGACCTCCATCTGCTAAAACAGTGGATTCAGCCACCAAAACAAACCATCTCCTGCTGTACCCACAAATACAAACCTACAGAAAACCACCCTTCTGATCTGAAATACAGGCTAAATGAATCAACAGCCCAGAGGAATTTCTTCAGAGAGTGCAAGAGATTGGTGTTTGAAGGCATTTCAACTATAAAAAAAATTAGTTTTGTATTTTCAGTTCTAGAGGTTATCAAAGAAGTTCTCTTTTCTTGCAAGACTGCGTTTGCTAACGGCCCTACGGACGGCCACCCAGGACTCTCTATTGATCTGGCTGCGGTGTGATTAAGTACAGTTTTACATTAAGGTCACTCCACTGCCTCTCTTTCTTTCTCTCTCCCTCCATCCTTCTCCTTTTCTCTTTCTGGAAGGGACACGAGTGCAATGACAGACTTTTCTTCAGCCAAAAGCTTAAGGGCAGTGTGCATTGTAGAGTGTTGTAGTCCAAGACCATATTGTCATGGTCCCAGACCAGAAGTGGTCTCTGTCTTTTGCACCCTATTCATTTCAGTGTACCGCACCAACATACATGTTCTGATAGTACAGCTTGAAGAAAATAAATGACCAAACCTATTTAAACAGACATATTATATAGGACATCAAAACTCATTTTAGTCATATAAACCTACGCTGCTGAACATAGCTTTAAATCCCATTAATCAGTGGAATGAGAGAAAAGAGATGAGGATAAACACATAAAGAATATGTGTGGACTTGGGTAGAGTGTGTGTAGTTGTTTGTTTGTTGTGTGTGTGGGTGTTAGTGGCGTGAAACTGAGTGTGTTCATGTGTTTGTGCATGTGTGTGTATGTGGTTAAATGTTTTATTTAATTTGGTGCGTTTGGTTGTCCTGCCCAGCGGTGCCAAAACGATCATTTCTAGACTGGCAGGTGATAAATAACACTCTCTATTATGATTAATACTGTTCGCCAGAGAAAGAGAGCGAGAGAGAGAAAGAGAGGGAGAGAGGATAACAAACATTCTCAACTAAAACAACAAAACCACCAAGCAGGCAGGGAATAATTGTTGCAGTATCATGGGAACTAAGACGGAAAGGAAAAAAGCTCTCCTTCTTTCTCATGTAATATTACACTACGTATATACACTACATTCTCATTCTTTATTGCTTATATGAACTCACAGGTATAAAGACAAAGCAAGAAAGGTAATGCTTACGAAACATGTTTATACTGAGTGAATGTGTTGGTGCTGGTGTGGTTGTCACCAACTGATTATTGTGTAATAATTACCTTATTCATTCATTCATTCATTTATAGATTGTACATTGTCAGAAAACTGATGAAGTAGCCAGAAACTGGAGAGAAGAGAGTGGAAATCATCTGAGCTGGACATAAACTTGATTCACCAGCACATAAGCTCTGTACTTGACTTTAGTTTAGTTTAAAACAGTATGTAGCTGAAACATTTGTTTAAAATAAACATTTTCAACACAATGTTGCTGGTTTATCTCCTCTGCTAGAGGATTGCTACCTTGCTTTTATGTTGTTTGATGCATGCATTTTCATAGTGCAGCTGCACTAGAATATTTGCTATAACTTACCTAATGCATTTAAAAATTGCAGGAACTTAATGCGTCGTGTTGTTGTACTTGGACTCGGACTACAATTATTGATGAATTCAGATTTAAACACACTTGAATGGCCTTGTACTCAAACTTGACATAAACTCAGACATTTTGGACTCCATGTGTAACATGAAAGAGAATAAATAAGTAACAAGATAAAATTAAGATACAAGACATTAATAAATGTCTTTCACTCAAACCCAGTTGATTAAGGACTTGGATCTTGGATTGACTGGGACTTGGACCCAACACCACTATTGCAATTTAATAAATTTTTCAAAAAAAAAAAAATCAATAATTTCTCAGTAATAAAAAAATGAATGTGCAAAATAAGCATCAGCTAATACAAAACCTAAAAGTAAAATTTTCTTTAAAAGGTTACATTTGGTGTAAAAAAAAAAAAAAAAGTGTATTTTAACGCATTATAAATATATGATTGATTGATTGATTGATTGACTGATTGATTTTTAGAAATATTTGTGTTCCTCTTCTGGGTCAAAATTGACCCAAATGCAATAGGGGTTATGCACAACAGATTTAAATTCTTATATTCGTATTCTGCTTGATAGGTCTTGCTGCTTCCAGTTCACGTGTTTTGCATATGCCTCGTTAAATATGAAGCTGTTTTACTCAAGATGTCTTCAAAGTAGACACTAAAGATGATCATAACCAATGTCCATCATATATGTAGATTGATATATAAAAGTTTTTTTTTTTTTTCTTTATTCTATTCACTAACATTTATGAAAGAAACACTGACTAAAACATCAACAACAGAAACAGCTAGCTAGTTTAACTGATTAAAAGTCCATCAATATTGCCATTATTTAATACTGCTATTAATACGTTCTCAGACAAGCGGAAGCAATGAGACCTGTTTTCCGGGTTTGGCAATGTGACGTTTGACATATACCCTATAGGAGGGTTACTGTTGACTTTTGACTAATGCATAATATCTGGTACTCATTGGTACGTATGTCTTAATCTAGCTAAAATCTGCCTAATTATGTGGAAAGTAATATCCAGGAAGTAGTTCTTTCTCCGACATGCTCATTGTAGAAACCTGGTACATTGTCCTAAACATGAATTTGTTTTGAGTACCCCCAATTTCAGTCAGACTCAGGGTTTTCGAATATAAGCTCCTTAGTGTTGTGAATGAGAGTTTCATTGTTGCCATGTTATTCCTGTGTGATTTATTACATAAACACAATTTATCTAATTTCCGTCCATCATAACCTCCTCTTGTCCTCAGCTTCTCTCGTCAGTTTTGTTCATCTGTGGCCCACACAATGACCTAAGCCATCCATCCCAGAATGGATCCTTGCTTTGACCCCGGTGTCTGGTCCAGATAGTGACCCCAGCAGGGTGAGGCACTGGTCACCGAAGGCCTAATGAGTTCACAGTTTCTCAGCTGAAATGAAGGACTGTTGATTGAACTGTGTGTGTGAGAGCTGCAGGCTACAGTCTGGCTTTGTGCTCTCAGAGCTGCTGTCCAGTGTCACATAGAGGGCAATGTTGTGGCAAGATGACCTGGATGAAGCTTGAGGGTTAAGTGGTGTCACAGTGCATGTTCAGCCTCTGCAACAGTCTGCCTGTAGGCAAGGCTTGAACCCGGTACTCTGAGAACCAGGCGACGTGCTGCCTGACTCGGCTGAGCATAACCAGAGAGTCACTGACCACCTCTGGTCAACAAACAAAAATGTCTGTAAACATCACTATATTGGCTATGTTAGCTGCAGAGATTGAAACTGTGAATATTTTGCTTTAATATGATGTACTTGCCCCATGGTGAGAGCTGTACTTTATTACTGATATTATTCCATTTCTAAGTTCTACTGGTCATTTCATTATTTAATACAACTAAAATACAAAGCAGTTGGTTCACACATAGGACCTTTTTAAATAAAATCATTTTGTTTTAGACAGACAGGGAAATATGTGAACCTGGACCACAAAACCAGTGATAAGGGTCTGAATAAATAAGCTTTCCATTGATGTGCTGTTTGTTTAGGATAGGATCATATTTGGCCGAGATACAACTATTTGAAAATCTGGAATCTGAGGGTGCTCAGATGTCTCAATGTTCTTAGCAATGCATATTAATAGTCAAAAATTGAGTTTTGATATATTTATGGTAGGAAATTTACAAAATATCTTCTTGGAGTATGATTTTTACTTAATACCCTAATGATTGTTGGCTTGTGCTACAGTATACCCATGCTACTCACGTCTGTTTTGTGTTTTGTTTTTTTTTTGGTCCAGAGTCACATATGACTACCACAGCTGTCCACTGAGATAGGTTATTATTGGGGTGGGATATAGCAATGCAATGCCTTGGCAAACATTTTAGTGTCAAAGCACTGACTTTCGTACTATTTTTTTTTCCAGATAATGTAAAAATCTGTTTTCAGATTGCTAACTATTTTCAAGTGCTTCAGGAGTATTTGACGTGCTCAGACATGTCAGTTTCTGGCTCCCGTCTAACTCCTCTGCTTCTCCTCTCACCATCATCTGGATATTAGTGGCTACATTTGTACTCACATTTCATTTTGAGGGTATCATGCTTAATCTGAGCCGCCTTTAATATCTTAAAAACTAATTTTGCATATCTGGCTGCTGGCTTTGTGGTATGATAGGTGAGAATCCAAATACTATCATTCTATGCTTACCATTTCTGTAGTAAAGTATGTGCTATTTCAGCTGCAATTTTTTATATGCATCGAATTTGCCAAAATATGCCATAGTCTGCTTGTGGATGCATGGGATTTAGTACAATCAAATACATTTGAGTTGACCTTATTTTTCCAGAGACACATTAACCGCAGTATAAAACGTTACATTTTATATCTTGTAATCTTGCTCACGATTTTCTCAGACCAACAGATTTTTTAACCATTACACTACTTTGGATTAAAAATTAAATGAGGTAAACATACAGTGTGACATGATCATGATCATGATCATGTAACTACAATACACATAGCATTCTACCAACTAAAAGATTTTTATTACAATATTGATATATTATTGCTGTATACTATGTCACATCTTGTTCATATTGTATGGTAGTATTCTATGACGAACATAGTGCTTGTGTGTATTTGAAGGGTTTGCTCTCCACAGAAGAGGCTTTGTACCACATCAAAGATGAGGAAGTTTCCAGACGTTCCTCTCTGTACTGTACAGCTTTAGTTCGGCTGCTGCCAATGATTCATGTTCAAACTGAAGGAGTACAAAACTCTGGCAACTTTAACCCCCAGCGCCCTTCAGTGCACTCAGTAATTCATCAGCATTCAGCCACTTCAGCATGTTAATAATGGTGTTGATGAAGATCATCATATTGGATACAGTGACAACCAGGCCACATCCTCTCATTCTCAGCTTATCACCATTAGAGAGTTCAGTTTCCCATGAACCCATGTGTCCTGTCAGAGACATGTCACAGAAATTAAAATATCCAGCAGTGCAGCTGGGAAAAATAATAATAATAATTTTTGCTTCTAGGCTGAAGTATGTTTAGATATTTTACTGGAAAATCGCAAAAAGGCAGATGTAATATTCATGGAAATGAAATAACAGCCCTATGCAGCCCTATCCAAAACTATAAACTCACCTTCCACCTGCACCCGAGCATTAAGTGAACCAAACCGTGTGTGAGAGAGAGTAAGGGAGAGCAGTACTGTGCCCAGTGTGAGGTCTGATGTTGAAAATGAAGTGTATGGGGAAGCTCTCTGGTCCACATCAGCTGCTGGCATTTTTGTAACTACATTAAATAAACCCTCAGAAGGGTTCAGTGATGCATTTTTATTATCACAATTTATTATACACTCCCCTAGCTAACCACAGGTCCAGCTGTCATTAACACATTAATTAGAATTTCCTCACTTTGTGTGTGTGTGGTAGTGTGAATATGTGCATGATAATGTTTGTGTGCAGGGGTGAAACGAACCTTCCCTCCAGCCTCCATGAACCACTGCACCAGTATTTTTTTTATTATTATAATTTTCTGCACAACATCATCTTCTCTTGTAGAACTTGTGTTGGTCTCTGTAGAGAGGGACACACAAACTGAGTCACTGTACTTCTTTGTCAGCAGTGTTGTCACATCTACTTTAACCCTCTTAAAAATATTTAAATGAATCTTACATTAATCCATTTTAATTAGATTGTTAAAAATATCACTGGCAAATGGTTATACTCTTGCTAATTACTTGAAAAGGAATAAACCACACACTTCTCTGTTGAAAACACCAGCATGGACATCAGCACATTTGTTTTGGATGCTGATGTGGCTTTATACCTAGTTTAACAAACAAATCTCTCTTGGTCAAAGAGTTTGTTCAGAAAGACCATTCTGACTGACCAGTTCACTGGCTATACCAGTACCAAACCTGCACTAATCAGTTTAAAACAGCTTGGGCCAGCATGGAAATTCATTTGGTATAAAAAATCCATTTCAGAGAGCACAGTTTAGTAAAACACTCTCAGAACAAAAGGTACAAAAGCTGTTACTAGGGTGGTACTTTTTAAGAAGGTACATCTTTGTACTTAAAGGGTTCATATTGGTACCTTACAAATACATGTTAGTAAATGAAGTGTACATACACTCTTAAAAACAAAGGCCATGGAAGAACCCTTTTTGTCTAAATGGTTCCACAAAGAACCTTTATCATCTATAGAACCTTTCTGTTTCACATTGTAAGAAGGTTCTTGAGATTATAAAAAGGTAAGAAAGAGATGGTTCTTTAAAGAACCTTTGACTGAATGGTTCTTTGTGGAAGCAAAAATGGTTCTTCTATGGCATTGCTATGAAGAACCTTTTAAAGCACCTTTATATCTACGAGTGTATTAGTACCTAAATTCTACACAAGCATACCATTTGAGGTACCGCTCAGTGACAACTTTTGTAGGTTTTTTCTGAGATTGAAAAGACTGAGAGTTGTGTTTTCTGACACTGAATTGTTTGTAATGCAGCTAAAGTTGAATGTAATGAATAAAGTTTACATTTCCATCACCTATACTGCTGTGTTTTTAAATAAGTGATTTTGACTCATGCTGTTTCCCATTGAGTCATTATTTACCACATGCCTTTTTCTGACTGTGCTCAGTCTTTGAAGGACAAAGCAGGTAATAATAGTCCTGACTGCTGTGAATGGTGAAGATGTGTCTACTTTCTTCACAGGTTCTGGCTTCACCGGCAACACTTGCAAACTGCAGCTTAATACAGTTATCACCTGATTATATAAGTCCGCTGGGTCCATTTCTTCTACTGGAGAGCCTTTTTCCTGTAGAGTTCAGCTCCAGCCTGTAAGTTTCTAGTAAAGACCTTGCATAGCTGGTTAAAGTGCATTTAAATTGGAACTGAATTTTGAGGAAGATTGAGCAACAGCACTTTCCCAAAGTATCCCTGCAACTCCTGCATTTCCATTTCACACTCTATACATCATTTTATTGATAAATATGTGGTCACATTTACTATTGTTTGACAAATCATCGTGTGTGTGAAATTTAGTCATTTTGATAGGAATCCACAAGATCAGGAGTTTCATGCGATTATTAATTCAAGCTTCTCAAGTGAGTGAAGTTTATTCCCAAGGCCAAAAAGGCTGAGTGAGATTCTCTTCATTGATCGCTCTGAAACAGTGAGCTGTGTGTGATAAATGTATGTTACAGTGATCTGAGTGATAGATTTTGCTCTGAAGTAAAACAGCTGATTGATTTTGCTTAGAGTGTTACAGTTCGGATGTGATGCAAGAGCGGCTGTATGACAGAGTTTTGACAAACCAGGCCCAGTCCCTTATAGGCCTCACTGAACAGGAAAGAAGGAGAGAAAGTCTGCAAGTGAGTGAAGAACAACATTTTTGGGAAACAACCCCTGTGGGGAACAAATGGATCAGTCAGTGAAACTGCTCATATTTTGTATGGTTCCTCTACTCACACAGGTTGTCTGTTTAGTGGTTTGAATAGTGATCAATTCGCACTTTTCTTGCAGTGAACTGGGCATAACAGTCTGAGTGCATACAAGGTTCAAGTCCTACCTCCAGAACTAAAGCTACTAGATAATATTCAGTGGATCTACTTCATCTACCCACCTGCTGTCAACTGGTGTTCCACTGGGATCACTACTAGGACCATTTTTATTCTCTCTTTATTCATAATTACTTAAAAAACTCATCACCTCATAGCTTTTTCTGTCGTTCTTACATATGTGATTTTCAGCTCTCTTTTCCACATCATTTCAATAGACAACAATATCATTTCACCTACACATAAGGTAAAAACATCACAAGACAGAACTTCTGCAGACTCAGACCAGTGTAAAATGTGAAGTTTATTAATTAAATTTAAAGTTCTGGAGGAGCAGACTCATTTCAGCCTGTCAATTTTAGCCTGTTTGTTCAAATGTAAATTAATATTACTGAATTAACTGCAATACATTAATTTAGTAGGTCTTTAAGGTAACATTTGCAATATGTTATAATTTATTTTGATAGTAATCTTAGGAATTCTACTATAAATAACTGCAACTACATGTCAACTAACTCATTAGCATTTTAGTAGATTGTTAGGTTAGGGTTTGGGTTAGTAGACTTACTAATTTACTAGTAGAAGTTACTTGTTGATTGTCTGTTGGGGGACAATCAAAATAAAGTGTTATCATATATATCATATATTAAACAGTCTACTAATAATTTAATGAGAGTTGACATGTAGCTGCAAAGTTATTTATAGTTAAGTAACACTTTACATTAAGTTTCATAAGTTAGCTACATTAGTTAACATGAACTAAGAATGAACAATACTTCTTCAGCATTTATTAATCTTAGTCAATGTTCATTTCAACATCTATGAATGCATTATTAAAATCACAATTTGAGTTTGTTAACATTAGTTAATACACTTTGAACTAACATGAACTAACGAACGACTGTATTTTCATTAAGTAACATAAACAACGATTAATAAATAGTGTAATAAACATATTGTTTATTGTTTGTTCATGTTAGTTAATACATTAACTAATGTTAACACATGACACCTTATTGTAAAGTGTTGCCATAGAATGTCAAAAGTGGACTATTAAAATAAAGTGTTACACACACCTTTAAATAAAATTACCATACATCAGAAAGTTCAACGTGAAACTGGACTGAGTAGAGAAAGCAGCTAGTCAAATATTAGAAAGAAGAAGAAAACTATGCAGTGAGCGTGAGGGCCAGGAGACCTGCTGGATTCATGAGCAGTTCAACCTTAATAATACACTGAGACCAGCACTGCTCAGCTCCATCTTTCATTTATGAGGGAGAGAGAGCGAGAGGGGGTAGGATGAGGCCGTTTCATTAAAGATTAATTAAGACAAATGCAGGGACAACACTTACCTCCAATCGCTTCAGTGATCTCTACACACTCTCTCTGTTACACACATACAAAAAGGGATAGAGGGAGAATGAACAGGGACAGATGCCAGAGGAAAATGACAGCAGACCCTCAGACTCTGAGAAAGGTGAGGTCAGAGAATGGCACACTTTAAAAAAGGCCGTAGAAAGTAAAATAAAATAAAATAAAAAAGGTAAAAGGTGTATAAGCATAACTGTGCTGTTCTCTGTGGAATTTAGTTAGTAATCTGACAAAACCTTCATTTGGGCACAGTCTCAAAGGTTAAAACCATTCATAAATAACTAAATATAACTAAATATTTTTGAACATAAAATACTGTTTTCACAGGATTAGTGTTAAGGATGTTCTATAGTAAGTGTGCGCCTACCTTGGTGTAACTGTGTGACGTTGTTTTTTGTTTTTTTGGTTTATGTAAGTTTGCAGTGAGCAAGGTGTGTGTAGGGTTTTAGTGTGCGTGTGTGTGACAGTGAGTGGAACTGATGAGGTGAGTCTAGCTCCCCCACACCACAGCACTAATCACAGCACTGAAGAAACACATACATCATCTGACAGAACTACTGCTGGCATTCTCTCTCTCTCATACACACACTCGCACACACATGCACACTCACACCTCATATCACTCCACACTGGACAAATGACGTCCAGACGTGTGCGCGTATTCCTGCAGATGGTCGTGCATCTTCACACAGAAAGAGCTGAGAGTGCCGTTTTCACACACATCTACTCCCACTGCTCCTTCACTCGCTCTGTTGCTGCTACTTTCTCATCTCTCCCTCCATCATCCTCAGAGTCGGAGGTGTGGTCAAGGAATGAAGAGGAGGGGATGGCATCTTTTTTTTATTTATTTTTTTTTTTTGAGGCCATGACACAATCGGACCACAATGCTTACAATAATCATCAACCAGTATGTCAGTCTGCCATACTCCAGAATAGCAAGAGAAAGCCTATGTGTCACATACACACACCATAACCCAACCTGAGCATATATGTAGTAAAATACAAATATAAAACTTATAATAAACTAAAAATATATATATATATATATATATATATATATTATTAAAGGAGAAGTTCACTTCCAGAACAAACATTTACAGATAATTTACCCACCCCCTTGTCATCCAAGATGTTCATGTCTTTCTTTCTTCAGTCATAAAGAAATTATGTTTTTTGAGGAAAATATTTCAGATTTTTTTCCATATAGTGGACTTCAATGGTGCCTGTGAGTTTGAACTTCCAAAATGCTGTTTAATTGCAGCTTCAAAGGGCTCTAAATGATCCCAGCTGAGGCAGAAGGGTCTTATCTAGCAAAAGGATCGGTCATTTTCTAAAATAAATGTACAATTTATATACTTTATCTACTTCTACTTCATCTACTTCAGCTACTCTCCTGCTATCCACTGGTGTTCCACAGGGATCAGTACGCGGACTGTTCTTATTCTTCGTTTACACAAAATCACAAAACCGGACATACGGACCCATTGTTTACAAAGTGAACAAGCAAAGAAGATCAAATGCATTTTATAAAGAAACTTAAAACAGTAATGTAGAATGATTTTGAAACTGGAGGAGAAAATGAGATTGGAGTTCTGTCATGAACCGGAATACACAGGGTACACGCAGAGCTAGACAAGACAAGCATTTGAGGTTAAAAATTATATAAATTGCATTTTGTTTAGAAAATGTATCCTCAGTTGGGATTGTTTAGAGCACTTTGATGCTGCATTTAAACTGCATTTTGGAAGTTCAAACTCGCGAGCATCATTCTCCACTATATGGAGAGAAATCCTGAAATGTTTGCCTCAAAAAACACAATTTTGTTATGACTAAAAAAAATAAAGACATGAACAACAACAACAAAAATAGAACGTATACCTAAATTCCTAAACTATAAAGTGCCAAATGTGCTGGGATGAGTTGTAAAAATAATAGAAAATATAGATTATATCAATTTAAATATTGCACACTGATTTTTTGCACTAATCTTTGGTAAAATATGATGAAATTTCCAAAATAACTGCTATGCCACCCTCTATGACCAGCCTTGACTTTATTTTTGATCAACAAACAGAAAACATCGTCATTTAAATCACCAAATAAAACTGGAAACACTTATAAAATAAATAAACTAGTGTAAATTTAGTCAAATAGTGTTGCAAACTGGGTTTGGTTAGTTATGAAAACATGTTCTCATTAGAATTTATAACTATTTTATGTTTTAGTGATTTGTTGGAGAATTTGTATAAATTGGTACAATTTGATTTGTACATTTCTGTACAATTTGTTCTAATATTGTTTGGAAGTCCCCTACAACAGGTTTAAATGCATCTAAGGTCAGAAAACATTGTAATTTTGTCAGAATATATATTTATACATAATTATCATTTGACAATGATTTTGAGTGTAATGTCTGTAAGCCCCTCACTTCCATAAGCCTACTCTGCTCCGATTGGTCAGCTGGCCAAGCCTGTTGTGATTGGCACAAAGAGGAGTACTTGAGCAAGTTAGTCCATCTGTGTTGCCAAGTCTGCATTTGTTTTTGATGTCTGCCAGTTGAAGCAACCCCAATAACATCATATTTAGCCCCTGGAATGCGAATTGACTAGGCAAACCCTGACAAAAAGTATGTATTTTACACCTCAGAACATGATTTTTAATAGGGGACTCCCCTCGGAATGCATTTGGGCTAGTTTTGAGTAGCACATGGGCGGGTTTTGTTGTGAAAACCTGCCAACCCTGGCTATCATTGACAAAGCATGCACATTCACATAAAACAATAATATAGTGCTCCTATCCGTTCTTAAAATAATGACATAAAAACATAAATAAATCCAATCAAATCAAACACACCTGTCTATAATTATCAAGTGCTCCTTGAGATCCTAATTAGCTGGTTCAGGTGTGTTTGGTCAGGGTTGGAGCTGAATTCTGCAGGAAAGTCGATCTCCAGGACCAGGGTTGAGCACCCCTGGTCTACATTAATCAACACATTCTTTGGAAATAGTGGGTTCACATTGAATTATCAGAACTATTTCAGTAAGACAACAACATCATGGTTTACCTGGAAACCTAAAGCTGCACTAGGTATACATCACATATTAACACAAGAAACTTGATATTTTGAGCATTCAGTTGAGAATGATCACATAACATATCAATCATACTTACAGGTCGTGGTTCTGAGATGCTTGTTAGACCAAATAAAGAAGATTAGAAGCCAAAGAAAATAAAAGCCAAGATTAGAGAAGCAATCTGTAAAATGATAAGCACAACAAAAGGTTTGAATTGCATTGCTGTGGTATGGTGGAAAAAAAATAATTTTAACCACTGATTCTTCACATCATCATCTTTCGCCAATGAAAACAAAACAAACTTGCTTTCACAGCACAAAACAGTAAATACACTAACTAGCAGAAGTGTTTGTGGGCAAGTCAGACTGTTCATATTTCGTGGGCAGGCGGGAATTATTCTAATATGTTACCTAGTGACATATAACAGGCAAAAGATTCGAAAATATGATGACTCGTTAAGGCGATTCTGAGTCAGCTCGTTCATTTGAGAGACAATGCTCTTTTCATGCACTTTTTTGGTTATGTTTGAAAACCCATATGACTTTTCCATAAATAATAAAAAAGGTTGTGTGGATCTTATATATCAAGTCAAACAAGAGAATCTGCTGATGTGATAGTTTATGTGAAAGTATAGTTTCCTACCTCATTTGCCTGAAAGTCCTTTATATTTTAACACAAGGACTTCTGCTGTCACTAGGTTGGTGGTGTCACATATGACACAGATTTCACCTACTAGCTCATTTAGGTCACACTGATTGATTAAACTAATGGTGTTATAACACTGTCCTATAAATATTTAATGTTTTGCATCTGCTGAGTATTCATGTTTCTGGGTCTGCTCACTCAAAGAGGAAGTATTTTCTAAATCATTTCTCATCAAGTATAAGACTGTTTCTAATGTTGTTTAAAGGAAATTAACAATTCCTTTACATAAAGCACTGTGAATAATGTTATTAATAATGTTAATCAGTCTTGTGTTTTGTTTTTGTCTCAGTAAAATACACTTATACTGTATCTTTTTTTCTCTAAACATTCCATATTAAATAAAATACAAGATGATAGCTGGCACCGTGGTTGACATTACCGAGCCTGCAAAATCTCATTGCTGTTCCACATTTCTCTTTTCCATAGTTATGTTGGTGGGTCTCATTGCAGGAGGGTGGGGAGTGTCATACTTTACCAGGAATTTGGCAAAAAATGTTGAAAACCACCATATAGAAACATTTACCTTCATTGCAAATCCTCACAGCTCATGGTAAGTCTATCTGCAGGAGTTTAATGCTTTTTTCCCCTTTGTTTAAGCTCTGTTATGTAAGGAATGTTTGAATTATTGAAAAATAATGCACACCTGAGGTGGTAACACAGAAAGCACAGATAAACAACACCAGTTTCAAATTGGTTTGAGCAAATGTTATAGTAGAAATGCTTAGCATTCTCATGTTAAACTTTTGGAGCAAAAAAAAAAAAAAACTTGTTAAAGATGCATTAAGGTATGTGGTGGTCTCAATGTGAGTTGAGTAGTCTTTTTAGACAAGAGATAATCTTATACTAAATTATACTAATTATAGGAAAAGTACTTATGGTTATTGTTACATTGTTTATATTTTATAATAACACGCTTAATTGACAGCTGTGCAGTGGCCTTTTTTTCATACAAAATTTGAAGAAACTACCTGGTCATTTTTCAATTTAAATCTGTAATAAAATAAGATAAACGCCTCTCTCCTTCACACACAGTCAAACGCTACCTGCAAATCCAGTTCATTTTCACGTGTGGCTCAAGTTTCCAAATCAGTAACTTGATTAATTTCATTTCATATGGTTTCAGGTGTTGTTTTTGGTTTGATATAATTTTCCAGTTGAAAACAATCTCGGTGGCACATGAGCCTGTTCATGGCTGGGGTGCATGGAGCGGTACACAATAACAGCCAGCACTTGGAGGCATTCTGCAAACAGCTAAAAAGAAAAACAGTTTACACAGCCAGATGAATCATACATGCACTGGAGCATGTCTGATATGCAGCATTTGTTTTAGTTTCGTTTGGCTGGCTGAAGTCGGTCTCCTCGTCGGCCCCTGCTCATTCGAGCTGTGCAGTAGGGTGTGTAATGATACACTGAGTACCTTCTGATTGCATGATTTTACAGTACAGGGAGAGGTGAAATGCCGTCGGACGTCTGCGAAACAATTGTTTGTTATGAATATTGTTGGCCTTGAATGGAAAGGAAAGACGAAGTCGATGTACATGCAAAATCTGTTAAATTAATAGTACAAAATATCAACTGTGGTTGCCAGAACTTTTATGGTTTAGCAACATTTTAGGTTTTAATTATTTACCTCATTAACTGATATAGTGTTAAAAATCAAAGCACTAAAATATTAAAATATGTTTAATACAATACACTGACAACTACCTTAGGGATAGCTCACCCAAAAAATGAAAATCGCCCCATGATTTACTCACCTTCAAGCCATCCTGGGTGTATATGACTTGGTGGTTGAGATTTTGAAGCAAACAAAGTGCATAAATCCATCATAAATGTGATATAAATGTGCAAAATGAGTGACAGATGAGCAGCAAATAAGCTTCCTCTAAGTCATATCAGCAACTGCAGACAGCACCGGAAGCAGCTAATGCTTATCAGATCACACAATTAAGTGGAAAATGAATTGAAATTATAATTCTGTCTGAAGAAACATGAAGTGAACGTGTAAATATATTACATTTCTCCAGGTATGCTCACTTTTGGTTTCTAAGCTCTTTTTGATGCTAGTCAGTAAAGTTATGTGAAGACAAACAGACCACCGTATGACTAAATATGAATGTTTTTATTCTGTTAAACATTTCACACAACATCAATTGATTATTTTGCACTTCTGACATACATTAAGAAATTGCTGTCCTTGCAACCTCGTTTTATCAAAACTGATCAACAGTGACGAGAATAACGGTGTTATAAATAAATGCTGTTACTAAGTAATGAGTAATAAAACAAATTACTGTTTTCCCAGTTACAACACTGTTACCACACTACAACACTGAGGATTTGTAAAGAACAAATCCACAACAAACCTAGACAAATGTCTCTACATACAAAACATGTTACTAATAAAAACACAATTTCGATAGTCTATGATTTGTTTCCTCATTTTGTACTTCTGATTCCTGACCGGTGTTTTGTTTGATCTCTCCTCTGCGCTTCTGCATTCGTCACTTCTCATGGGTGCTTATTCTATGCCTACGTCCTATGTCATCCACTGGAATACCATTCTCTCATGAACACGTGTATGACAGTTAGTTGAAGCCAAAGAATACAGATTATAAGTTTAAATATGGATATTTTTCTTACACAAACACATCAATTCACTTCTGAAGGCCTTTACTAACCCCCTGGAGCTGTGTGGAGTACTTTTTATGATGGATGGATGCAGTTTATTTTGCTTCAAAATTTCTACAGCCATTCACTGCCATTATAAAATTTGGAAGAGCTAGGACATGTTCTAATATAACTCTGATTGCATTTGTCTAAAAGAAGAAAGTCATATAGACCTAGGATGGCTTGAGTGTGAGTAAATCATAAGGTAATATTCATTATTCAGTGAACTAGGCAGTAAGAGAAAGGAAATGATTGATCAAAGTTAAGCTTTTCCTCAGGCTGAAGTAAATGTTAATATATCGAAGATGCAAAGTGTGACACAAAAAAAACATCATGGTAACACACATCACACTAAAATAGACGATAAACAATAAACAATAAACACTCATTTAACAACATAAAATATAACAAAATATGTAAGTTTTTGCCACTAGAGGGCGCATATTCAAAACAAACAAAGAAACTAAGGCATAGTTCGATGACGCTGTGATTGTATGTGGAATCATGGGAGTTGTCTTCATCCCCACAGCTGATGCAATCCGTCGCGTTGAAATCATGTCCATGGAGGAGTTAATGTATTATTAAAGAGGTCCTATTATGCTCTTTTACAGTGTCTTGATTTTGTTTTGGGGTGTACTAGAACATACTTTCATGCTTGGTGGTTCAAAAAACCACCAAAATTCAAAAATTTTTAACATAATTTACATTATTACAATATATCTCTCCCAGCCTGGCACATAAGGCTCGATTAGTTCCAGGTTTAATGAAGGCCTGCCTTTTCGAAAATCTAAATGTGTTGTGATTGGTTAGCTGTGGCAGAACCTGATTTTACCAAGTACGACATGTTCCTGGATCAACATCTTTGTTGACCCTGGAACAACATTGTGATTAACCAATTAGATTTGAACAAAAAACAAAAAACAGTTTATAGTTTTTGTGAAGTTTAGGTTTACAATCAGTGTTTGGTGCTTGTACATCAGTGTCATTCATCTATTATTTCCTCTGATTTTAGGGATTACTCATGGGTAAGGTTAGGTTTAGGTGTAGGGATGTGGTCAAGATTAAACTTTTGGATTAAAATGTTGTTCCAGGGTCAACACAAAATGTTGACCCAGGAACACATCTAACTCAGCAAAATCAGGATGTGCAATGCTACTGTGTGCGTTTGTCACCTGTCTAATAAAATGCATAACATATTAAAGCGTCTTCATGGGTTTCCATGTTTTTTACAAAATAAAACCAGAAAATCGAGGCTGTATGACGTCATTGGCAGGCGACGCAATGACACAACTCAGATTAAAACAAGGCTGTGAGGGATATACTGTCATTTTATTTCTCACAGCCTTGTTTTCATTCCTTTCAAAAATTAAATATGGGACTACCCTGATAACAAATAACAAAAAACAAGTTATATTTCTGCCAACTATAAAGGCCCTTTCACACCAAAAGTGAAATGAATGAGCACCAGGCAGAAGGAAAGCCTCTGTCAACATGGGGACAGGAATAATGTGAAAAGTAACTTGCATTATATTTGAAAAGTAACTCTAAAATGAAAGTAATCTGATTACATAACTATTGTTACTTGTAATGTGTTACCCCAGCACTGCTTACAGCTAACCAATTACGTAACCAAGGTTTTTACCATTGCATTTTTTGTCTTGTATTATTAAAATTATGTGTACACAATTCAGTGTACCTATTTCATACATGTAAACATTGAAACAGAAACCTGGGGAGACAAATGAAACATTGTGTTACAGCAGTGACACACAGTGAACATGAGGAGTGTAAAACTGTAGGTCAGCTCCTGTAACCGAGTGAGATGGCTTAGATGGAGGACAACCGTGAGTGTGCATGACTGCTGCGTGAACGCTCGGAGAAGAGCAAGCAGCATCTCAAGAACGCCCAAGATAAACAAATATTATCGGTGGCAATGGTGGCGCTGTGTCCAGATACTAAGAGATACTGTCATCGAAGTGAGCAGCAGCCCCCAGCAAACACACACACACACATGTGAGTCACACACTACCACGGGACTTCACAATCCCAGAATTCCTCCACAGTAAAAATCACTTTCACACACCATGCTTTCACACACCTCAGTGATTAATGAATTGCCTCCTTTTCATTTCGACACTCAGAAGGTATCTTTTCATTTGCATACGCAGCACTCAGCCCCGTCTGCAGGCCTAACTGCCCGAACTGTATTAAATGACAGCTTTAAAACCCCCTCAGAGTGGAGGCAGTGAAGGGCAGTAAGTCAGCAGTGAGGCAGGGCAGTTCCTGTGAGCGCGATAATTAATGTATGCCTCCAAACCATGAGGCGAAACCCGCCCGAGTACAGCTGGAGAATAAAAAAAAACCTCCTCAGTGACTAAACTGAGTGCCGCTGCACGGTAACAGATTTATTTTTAGTTCGCACACCTATTTCGCCTGGCCCCTGGAGGAGCTGGCAGAGTTTGGCGATCTGTTTGAGGTCGTACGCCCGACTACAGAATGGAAAACAAAGTAGACTCAGGTGAAGCGAGCTCGGCTTCTGGTTCTTTTCTTCGGAGGACCCAGCGGGACGAGTTTGCGTACGGAAGAGCTGGTCTGCGTGAGACGAGATCTGGCTCAGTCCCTCAGTCTGTCTGGAGCCATACAAACTTTGGGGAAGGCCTTAAGATTGATCACCATGCATTTATTTAAACAAACATCAAGCGTATGAATCAAGGTAATTCCTTTGATATGCCCTCAAAAGCCACTTGAGTGCGTTCCTCATGAATCAGCAGAAGAGAGGTGCCGTGCCTGTCTTAGAATCGCAGAATGATATAAATCATGTAATTATGGTGTCAGTGTGGCGTTTAGACTCCTGATCAGAGAGATAAAACCCTGCTGCATCTTTGCACTTAGCTAAGAGAGTTTATACATGGAGGCTAAGCAAACACACACACACACTTTCTAATTGCCCTGAAAACCACATAAAACTTTTTTCCACACAGAGTGGTTTTTGCTTTCTTGCCCTGGGGTGCACTAAAAAGCACAAATCACTTACAAAAATGCACCGGGAAAACCAGTCTATGACACAATGGTACAGTTGCTATTGTTACTGCAGTAAAACAGGGTATTAGCCCTGAATGCAAAAATAAATATATAAACAAACAAACAGTGCTGAGTAGTAACTGATTACATGTAATACGGATTTCATAATCAGGTTCTCGATAATTACAAGTACTTGTAGTTGTCTATTCAGTAATAACAATAACCTTACTAAAAATTATATTTTGGAGGAAACTTGTTTACAGAATTTACAATCAAAGAGAGACAGATCTATTCTATAGCTGTGTTATTTAGCAGCAACCTTCACTTGAAATGTGTGAGTGTGTGTGTGTGTGTGTGTGTGTGTGTTTGTGAGCATGTGGACACACAACAGCACTCTACAGGGCAGCTGATTGTACAAAGCCGTATTGGCTGTGACATACAGCGTGTGAGAACAGCAGCTCCTCTCAGCGCTGACCTAAACGTCTCTGTTTGAATATGTCAGGTGGTGATGGTTCATTTTTTAGGGAGAACAGCACCGTCTCCAAAATGCCCTTGAACGACAGTCATTCAGCATGAAAACCAGCGCTCTCTCTCTCTCTCTCTCTCTCCCACGGATGCAAACTCTGACTATAACATCAGGACACCGGCCGCCATTAGCGCCAGGCAGCTGAAGAGAGAAAAAGAGAGAGAGAGAGAGAGAGAGTTGAATATCATGTGACCTGCTGTAACAGATCCGGGTGCGGATGAAGGAGAGGGGAAGAGAAGTAATGAAGATGGATCATTGCGATGTCTTTATTTCTCATTCAGTTAACAGCCAGCATATGCTTTTATTACCACCAGAGCTCACCTCTCGGCCCTCTCCGCCCGCAAAGCACGCCCTCTCTGCCTCCATACACATGCACACACACATTCAGCCGGTCTTGTTTGTCTGTGTGGGTAATATATGCTGGAGAAAATGTGCCAGTGTAGTAGTTCTGGACTAACTGTCCTCTCCAGGGACACACACAGATTCACACAAACAAACACACTCAGGCTGGGATGTGTGTAACTGGGCCATGTTTTTGAGTGTGCGTGTGGGTCTCCTGTCCTCTATCGGGATGAATATAATTCAGCCTGCTGTTGTTGCTCTGTGTGGGGCTGCAAGGACCATAAAATAGGCTCATGCAACATGAGCTCTGGAAAATATGGGTCTCTTGAATGGTTTCATGAGCTCTCGGCCCACAAACTGTCTGTTCACTGACGGATGCTTATTCTACACAAAACTGAAAAACACTTTCTTGATCTGGCAAGCTTTAATCTGAATGGCTTTATCTAAAGGGAACATAAAAATGTTGATATGATTCTTTAGGGTCTTAATGAAAAGTCTATAACATACTTTGGTTAAAATTTCTCAGTGGTAGTGTAAAACAACACCCTTTTTACCTTGCCAAAATCAGCTATTTTCACAGCAACCTGTTTTGTTGGATGTTAATGAGCTAATGCTAATGAGCTCTGCTCACCCCGCCCCTCTCTTCTGTGGGGTGAATAGCCGTCCTGTTTACTTTAGCCACATTTAGCAGTGAAACTTGTTAACTAGCACATTGTTAGGAAAGGCAGTTTGCAAAGATTCATTAAAAAAACCCTTATACTCAATTCTTCTGTAGGTAAAGCTGCATCAAAAATGATGTGCGTGAACATGGACACATTTAAGTAGATCGGAGAGCGCATTCCCTTCAAAAAGTAAAGTAACATTAATCCTCTGCGTCTTTAGTAGCTGAGATGTCGGGAGTAAATGATGACTGCTATGATCATTATTACATCCAACAACAAAACACCTCAGTAGCTCAATCGGAGACATTCTTGTCTACGTCCCTGCTCCGGTGTCGAAACAATGGCGGTCGGACTGTTCAACGCTCACTCAGGGCAGGTCTAAGATATGACGGCCGTGTCAATCAACTATCGTGGGAGAGGCCTTGGTCTGTGTGATGTCACACAGGAATCTGAGAATTGAATTGAAAAAAGGGATATTATTTATTGGGATTAAAAAATACCACTGGGTGTTTTTTTATTATTATAGGGTAGATGTGTACACACACTGCCAACATACATTTATGTTCAAACAACATGTAAAAGTGAGTTTTGCATCCGATGACCTTTTTAATAAATAAATGCAGCCTTGATAAACATAAAAGATTAAGGTGTCATTTGTTAGCATTTTTTAATGTATTAACTAACATGAATGAACAATGAACAATACATTTATTACACTGTTTATTCATCTTTGTTAATGTTAGTTAATAAAATACAGTTGTTCATTGTTTGTACAAGTTAGTTGACAGTGCATTAACTAATATTAACAAACACAACTGGTGATTTTAATAATGCATTAGTAAATGCTGAAATTAACATTAACTATGATTAATAAATGTTGTAAGTATTGGTCATTCTTAGTTCATGTTAACTAATGTAGTTAACTAATGTTAAATAATGCACTTTATTGTAAAGTGTTACCAAATAATCTTACCGACCTCAAATTTTCAAGTGCTATTATACTTTAAAAGGTAAAATCTGGCAATATGCTAATGCTATTTTATATAACTTTTGAGAAACTCTAAACAAATTAGCAAGTGATCAAAACTTAAAAATGATGAACTACTAAAGTAAATCGTTTTTATGTTTTACATTTTCGGTTGCACTTATTACAGTATGTGTACTTACATGTATTCATAGTGTAATAACCTAAAAAGTACTGGATAATATAAGGTAACTGCATGGTTAAAGGGGTCATCGGATGCAAAGTTCACTTTTACATGTTGTTTGAACATTAATGTTTGTTGGCAGTGTATGTACACATCTACCCTATAATGATAAAAATCCATGCAGTGGTTTTTAATTAATCTGTAAAAATAATATTCTATTTTTTAAATCGAGCCGTTCTCAGATGCCTGTCAGTGTGGCGTCACACCCACAGAGGCCGCTCCCACGATAGTTGATTGACATGAGCGTCTTACCTCAGATCAGCTGTAACAGTCTGAGCTCCACTGTTTCGATGCTGGAGCAGGGATGTAAGTTAGACAAAAATATTTCCGACTGAGCGATTGAGGTGTTGTGTTGCTGGATGTAATAATGAACATAGTGGTCGTCATTTACTCCCGACATCTGAGCCGCTGAAGATGCAGTGGATTACATTTGTTTGTGAAGGGAATGTGCCTCCCGATCTACATAAATGTATCTATGTTCATGCAAATAATCCATGATCCAGCTTCACCTACAGCAGAAGTGAGTATAAGGGGCCGTTCATATATCGCGCCTAAAACGCGTAGAAAACGCTAGGCGCGCCGATTTCTCCTCCTTTCCAAAGCGCTCTGTAGCTTGCGCTCCCGTGGCATCTGCCGTTGCTAAGCAACCATGACCTGCACTCTCAATGAAGACGCGGAAGTTTCATCAAAGGACAAATGGATTTTCCAGCACTAAAAATCACTTGCTGTAAATTTACTTAAAAATGTACAGCTATGATCAGCTGTTTCTCCATCTTGGCTGAGCTTTCAAAGTGACCGCGTCGCTTCTGTTATGAGTGTGGTTGCCGCGTGTCTACATTTGAAATAACGAACTTGAGCGCGCAAAAGACGGGGTATGTGAACGGCCCCTAAGGGTTTTTTTTTTTATGAATCTCTGCAATCACCTTTCCTAATAACGTGCTAGTTAGCAAGTTTCGCGGCCAAATGCGCTAAATGCAGCTAAAGTATACAATCTCTCGGTATACAATCACCTCACTCCACAGAGAGAAGGGCGGGGTGAGCAGAGCTCATTTGCATTTAAAGGAACAATCCCTCAGAATTGGATGATTTTTGCAGAGCTCATTTTGACAAGGTAAAAAGGGTGTTGTTTTACACAACCATTGAGAATTTTAAACCAGAGTATATTATAGACTTTTCATTAAGACCCTAAAGAATCATATCAACTTGAAAAATGGGCATCCGATGACCCCTTTAAGGTTAGGTTTAGGGGAAGGCTCAAGGTTAGTACCTAGTTATTACCCAGGTATTGCAATGTCCTATAAAAAGTACATAGTATGTACATGCAGAACAGAACTAGAAAATAAAGTGCTACCAAGTTTTTTACGCTAGGTAAGGGTTTAAAGGGATATTTCAGCTGATTTTCACTGAGTTTTCAGTATTGGTTTACTCACCCTCAAGCCATCCTAGGTGTATTTGACTTTCTTCTTTCAGACAAATACAATCAGAGTTATATTAAAAAATCTCCCAGCTCTTCCAAACTTTATAACGGCAGTGAATGGTGTTCGAGATTTTGAAGCAAAATAAAGTGTGTCCATCCATCATAAAAAGTACTCCACATGGCTCCGGGGGGTTAATAAAGGCCTTCTGAAGTAAATCTATATGTTTGTGTAAAAAATATCAATATCTGAAAACAAAACAAAACATGGCTCACAAATTAGAAGTACAAAATGAGGATTTTGATATAAGGAGACTGGTTTTCTTTCACTGTCAACAAGTTGGTTCTCACAGGACTAGCATATTCTCACCAGATCTTACGCTATGCCTCGGTCATCTGTTGGAACGCCACTCTCATAAACACGTATATGACAGTTAGCAAAAGCTAGAGATTATGGTTTATAAAGTTTTAAATATGAATTTTTATTTATTTTTTTAAACAAATGCACCCATTTGCTTCAGAAGGGTTCTATTAACCCCCCCAAGTCATTTGGAGCACTTTTTATGATGGATGGATTCACTTTATTTTTCTTCAAAATCTCAACAGCTATTCACTGCCATTATAAAGCTTTGGAAGTGGCAGGACATTTTTAATATAACTCCAATTGTATTTATCTTAAAAAAAGTCATATACATCTCAGAAGGCTTAAGGGTGAGTAAATTATAAGGTAATTTTCATTTTTGGGTGAACTATCCCTTTAAGTTAAAAGTTAATCTCTATCTACACAACACTCACATATCATCTTACGTAGTCAATCATCAACACATCTCAATGTTCAGCCAATGTTGTTGTGGGCATTCATTTGTTTGGACAGTATGAATAGCTTAATGTGTATGTGTATCATGTGACCTTGTCTGATAGAAGACTCTCCATCTCGGTCTTATAGTGGCTTTCATAGTGGTTTGACTTACACAACCCATAACCACAAACATTAAAGTTCTTAAGTTGCACTTAACACAAGAGATTCATCAGTCAGTTGAGACTGTATCTAGAAGCTGACTGAACAAAAACTGCAGTCACCTCATTAACACATCTGCAAAATAACACATCAGCATATCTAAAGTGCATACACTCAACAATGAAAGGTACAAGTGAAGCTAGATAGCTCTGTGTAGAGGTCCAGCTCACAGAGTTCTATGAGAATCATGCAATTCTTCCTGAACTAGTCGGTTCAAACGTGTTTGTGTGTGTCTGAAGCTGATGAGTGCTGTGCGATATGACCAGAGAGAGGTCAAAAGGTCAGAGTTTATGACCTGATGATGTCAGATGTAGAGTGACTGCACCCTCAGGCTGACAGATACACCCTCACTTCACCTCTGCTGCAGCAAACACACATGAACTCTACAACATACACTAAAATTCAAATGCTTTTGTTTTTGAAAAAGGTATCTCACATTTACCAAGACTGCTTTTATTTGATCAAAAATTCAGCAACAGTAATATTGTGAAATATTATTATTCCTGTGTTGGCAAAGCTGATTTTTTAGCATCATTACTTCAGTGTCACAGTATTTTTGTGGAAGACGTGATATAGTTTTTATTCAGGATTCTTTGATCATGTTAAAAGGAACAGCATTTATTTGAAAGATCATTTGAAATATAAATCTTGTATAACAATATGAACATTTTAATTCTCATTTTTGATCAGTTAAATGCATCCTTGCTGAATAAAAGTATTAATTTCTTTCAAAAACCATTAAACCGTAGTAATCACATACACGCACACATAAAATCAGGCCATAATAAACTGCAAGAAGTTTTTAATGCATTTTTCCTCATTTGATTACGTTGACGATTGACACTTCTCTGTACTAATAGTAATGTAGATAGTGTATTTACGAGATGTGCAGTGTATTGCACTAATTAAACAAAGTGCATTGCACAAGCAGATGTCACAAATGTCAATAATCAACAAAAGATCAAGGTCACAATTGACATGGCGGGTTGTAGCAAAGAGAACAGCTAAACATAGTAACAAACATGTTTCATATAGCTAGCTATATATCTTACAGTGGAAGGTCCCAATGGTCCAACAACATAAGATTTATTTGTTTTTCAATAAGGATAGCAGAGGGAGAAAAAAATACACTAGTATCAGAACTGTATTCATTGCTAGCCAGGATGAAGAATGAAAATTTTATGCATTGAATAAAGAATTTTACAGCAAATTACAATACTACAGGTTTCTTAACCAAGATGCAGTTATTAACTTTTTTTCAGTTGTAAATATCCTCCGGATCTCTAATCTAATTCAGGTGTGGATGCTTTTGAACTCCTCAGAATTGTTGTGACAGTTAGTAAAAGTAGTCTCACTTTGTATTCAAGTATATGAAGAAAAACTGTGTAATGAGGACAAAAGGGCATAAAAATTTCCCTGTATTCACCTACAAATTATAGACTTTGGGTTCAGAAGTGTCCCAGTTTAAAATCCTCACCACACCACTGTGTGAGTGTGTGTGTGCAAAGGAGGTGTGAACAGTCACTGAATCTAATGAGGTGAGTCTGTACAATGTGGAGTGACCCATAGAGATCATATGATGATGGAGAGGTTTGTGGGTTTGGGAGGGTTGGGTATTACTAGTGTCAGACTGCCATAGCGTTATGAAATGTGTTACTTATTGTTAATCCTGCTGTAATTTAATCTCAAAACTGTTAATATGTGCTGTGTTAAAAGAATATCCAATCTATAATTCATTCACATTATTCTAAACTTTTCTTTCTTGAAACACAGAATATTTAAGGGATGAAATAAGAAGCTATAAAAGACAAAATACATTTTTAAAAAAAGTACCATAAAATTAATGGTATGATAAAAATAATAAATGCTATGCTTTGTGTGAGGAAGACACCTACATTTAAATTGTTATTAACTGAAAATCACCCTATCCACTTCAGACTAAAATTCAATTTGTGTGCAGACTATTCCTTTAAAATTTGAATGATGATTTGGCACTACATGATACAAAAATAAAACAATGTGAAAAAATACAAACCAACCAACGTGCTTTAAAAGGTTCTTCACAGTGCCATAGAAGAACCATTTTTGGTTCCACAAAAAAACATTCAGTCAAAGATTCTTTAAAGAACCATCTCTTTCTTATCTTTTTAGAATCTGAAGAACCTTCGTTCTTCAGATGTTAAAGGTTCTTTATGGAACCATTGAGATTAATGCATCATGAAGCACCTTTATTTTTAAGAGTGAAGCCTGAATTTATATCGTACTGACAGCGCTACACGCACAACCAGTGGCCTGACAGCACAGAAAACCCAATATCAGTTTCTAGGTAAAAATCCTGAGTCTTATGTGACAAAAATAAAGTGTGTGACGTTCTGCATCATCACTTCACAGTTCACAGTGGCTCTTGAATAGCACCTGCACAGAAGAGCAATAATGGCAGGAACTGCAAGACTGCACTAAATCACGCCAGTGATGGGCAGGGACAGGAAGTGATCTAGCACAGTTAGCCACACATATTTTGCTAGAAGCAGCAGTAGCTGTACATTCTGACCAAAAAAGTTTGGCAAACAGTATAGACATTTTATATTATTTTGCATGAATTGCACGTATATTTTTGATGTGGCAGGTTAGGATAGTCATTAGTGAGGGGACTGTGGGACTGTGGGACTGTGTGTGTCCTTGTGGTACCATCAGCCAATCAGTGTTATGATGTCATTTCCCTGTAGTATTTTCCATGCATTATACTTAAATAGAAACAGCACAGGAAGTTATTATTATTATTATTTCTTTTACCACTTGACCTGGTCTTGAAGGATTGGTATTGTACTTGGCTCTCAGTGCTTGACCTTGGAAAGTATTCTCCTCACACAAGCAGACAGAAAAAGAGACAGAAAAAGTGTTAGTGAGAAATGTCAGTCAGTTTATGTAGACTTTTAATGGAGCGCTCTGAACATCACAAACCTTCAATGTCATGGTTTGTCCATCCCTGACTATTCAAACAGCACAGCACTGTGCTTTGATAGATCTGTGTCATAAACTACAGAACCTCTTTCACGTCACATCACTCCTGACCATAACAGCTATTGTCATTAAACACACAGATCTTTAACCCTTTGATATTCAGCCCTTAACTGTTTCTGAGGTGGACTTCATGGTGGATGTTTAAAATTCTTTATATATACAGTGCCCTCCACAAATATTGGCACCCTTGGTAAATATGAGCAACGGCAGCTGTGGAAATAAATCTGCATCACTTATCCTTTTGATCTTTGTTCAAAAATGTTTTTCTCTAGTCCACATTGGCCACAATTATTGGCACCCAATTATTGCAAAATCCTCTTCCCAAGATAACAGCTGAGTCTCTCCTATAATGGTTGATTATAGGTTTGGAAATCACCTGGTAAGAGATCAGAGACCATTATTTCATACAGAATAACTCCAGGTCCTTCAGATTCCCAGCTCCATGTTGGTGCTTCTTCTCTTCAGTTCATCCCACTCATTTTCTACAGGGTTCAGGTCAGGGAACTGGGGACTGTTGTCCTCAGTGACACATTTTTGTGTTTGTTTTGATGTTTGTTTTGGATCATTGTCCTGATGGACAACCACAACCCATTATAAGGTTTCTAACAGAGGCGGTCAGGTTTAGATTTTTTTTTTTATCTGTCTGTATTTTATAGAAACCACAATGCCATGTATCTGAACAAGATGCCCAGGATCTCTGGCAGAAAAATCGGCCCACAAGATCCAGCAGTACAATAAACTGCGGACCTGTGGTAGTTTTTATCCCTGTTTGCACCAAACCCATCTTGAGTGTTTGCTGCCAAAAAGCTCTTTTTTAGTTTCATCTGACCATAGAAGCCAGTCCCGTTTAAAGTCCCAGTCTGACATTCGAAAATGACTGAGCAGGATTTTTCTTGAAACCCTCCCAAACAACATGTGGTGATGTAGCGGCTATTTGACATTTTTTAGGCTTTCTGGTCTCAAGACTCATCTAATCTCTGCAATTCTCCAGCTGTGAACCTTGAAAGAGTCTTTGGCCACTTAAACTCCCCTCCTCAGCGTGAATTAGAATGATATAGACGCACATCCTTTTTCAGACATATCTGTAACATCTTTAGTAGGGCTGGCAAACGATTAATTGCGATTAATCGCATACAAAATAACAGTTTGAGTTTGCCTTATATATGTGTGTGTACTGTGTGTAATTATTATGTATATATAAATACACACAAATTAATGTATATATTTAGGAGAAATATGTTATGTACAAAATATTTTTATTTATATATAATATAAATTCTATAAAAAATATAATAAATACATATACTTGTAAATATTTCTTAAATATATACATGAATGTGTTTGTATTTATATATGTATAACAATTACACACAGTACACACACATATATTTGGAAAACTCAAACTTTGATTTTGTATGCGATTAATCGCAATTAATCGTTAGCCAGCCCTAATCTTTAGTTGATTGGAACCTTTTAATTATTCCCCTGATGGTGGAAATGGGGATTTTCAATGCTTTAGCTATTTTCTTAGAGCCACTTTCTGTAAAACTCAGCAATCTTGTTCTGCATATCAGAACTATATTCTTTGGATTTACTCCTTGTGATGGATGATTAAGGGAATTTGGCCTTTGTGTTGTTCATATTTATAATCCTGTATGACAAGAAGTCACAGCTGAACAATTTCATGCTCTCATCCTGGTGGGCTAAAAATGTAAATATAATTGGGAATATACTTCAGAGATATTTTACTCATAAGAATTTCTAGGGGTGCCAATAATTGTGGCCAATGTGAACTAGTAACATTTATTTCATAATGAGATTTTCCCCCCAATTTCCACTGTTTTACTTCAATAAAAGTTTTTTGAATGAAAGATCAAAAATATAAGTGATGCAGACTTATTTCCACAGCTGCCTTTGCTCATATTTACCAAGGGTACCAATATTTGTGGAGGGCACTGTATTGCATCCATTGTTGCATTACGGGCTTCCCAAGTTCGAATCCTGGCTGGAGGACCTTTCCTGATCCCCTCTCTCTCTCTGACTTTGCTTGATTTTGGCAGACAAGATCTGCTGTGCTACTGCTGCTGAGAAAATACAATAATTTATTCACTCAAAATAACAAACAAGACGACAGGCTGCTGCAAGAAATGCTAGAACCCCACTGCAGATCTCTACAGGTGGCACTGGGGAGGTGGAGGGACAGAGAGAAGTTGTCATATATGGTTACATAGATTAGGAAGTACGTCTGATTGGCTAATGTAGTGGCATTGGAAGAGCCAATCAGTACTCGATTAGAGTTTCATAAAAGAACTATATATTAAATGTTTCTTGAGCAGCAAATAAGCATATTGGAATGATTTCAGAAGAATCATGTGATACTGAAAATGTGACAATGGCTACTGTAAATTGAACTTTGCCATAAATTACAGTTAAAAAAAAAGAAAACAATTATTTAAAATTGTCATGATATTTCAAACTGTTTTTGTTTGTTTGTTTGTTTGTTTGTTTGTTTGTTTTTCATCATTACTTTTTTTTTCTCATATTTAGAGCTCAAATTGAAGGTTTAAGTTCATAAAAAAACAACATTAACCCTACAGACTAAACCTTGTTGCTAAACACAAGCTTTACAGTCTGTGCTATGTCTTTAGAAAATACAAAAATGCAGTCACATTTAGATTTTGTGTTTTCTAATGTTTACTTGCAGATTGTCTCAGGTCTCATTCTGCTTAATTAAGGTCCAAAAATTGCATTTTTCTACTGAAGAGAGAGAACACATCCTGCTTCTATTCATAAAATGTGAAAGCGCCCTCTCTTTGTCCACTCTGAGGTGTCTGGCGATCAGAATAATGGTCTCAGTGCTCATTTACAGACCTTGTTATGGGCAGATGACTGTAATGACCGGCACACAGCAATGTTACACAGCGTATCCTCTTCCACGTCCCTGTGCCACCTGGGAGGTAGATGCACAGACAGGTGGCCTAGATTAGATAAAGCTCTGAGTGTATGTGTGTGTGTGTGTGTGTGTGTGTGTGTGTATGCGTTTGTCTTCCCAGTCTTAAACAAATCCGTTGTGCTGGGTAATATGGAGGCTGCTGTTTCTGGCTCGCAGCGATGGGAGGCGATGACCTTTTACTGTCAGTGTACTGCGTGACAAACGAGCAGCGCGGCCCAAGCGTGTTTTCCAGGAGTGTGCGAGAGTTCAGCAGCTGGTCAGGGAGGCAGAGCACCCTGAACACCACTCCCAGCCTTTAACTAACAGATAATGGCTGCAGTAATGTGAGGAGACGTCGAGGGTTAAATATACCCATCCTGGAGGGGGTGTGTGTTTGGTTCGTCGTGGGGCAAGAAGTGGATCAAATTACAGTGCGGTGAGATCAGACGTATGTGTCGGACTGTATATATCCGTGCAGTCAGTCTAGAGTAGACCATGATTTGACCCAGATTATGACACTTGGAGACAAATGATATCATTTATCTCTGCAGTCTTTGTGTGCGCATGCATGTGTTTCAATGACTGTGCATATCAGTGTGTATATTGTAACTCAGGGATGGGTAATATAAAAAAACACCAATGAAAATTGGTAATTTTCATCTCCTGCAATCCAAATTCATTTTTGTGCCAACAATAACCACTTTTTAAAGTTTTTGTAAAGTTACAGTAAAGATTTTGTGGTCACACTTTATTTTAAGGTTCATTTTTCACTATTAACAAACCATTAACTCGACTTTGGTCTTAATAAACTCCTAATTTGCTGTTTATTAATAGTTAGTAAGGTAGTTGTTAAGTTTAGGTATTAGGTAGGATTAGGGATGTAATCATGTTGATGCAGAATTTGTGCTTTATAAGTACTAATAAACAGCCAATATGTTAATAATAGGCATGCTAATAAGCAAGTTAATAGTGAGAACTGATCCCTAGAGTAAAGTGTTGCCGATTTTGTTTACTACAAAATCATTCATTGGATTTTAAGGTCACACTTTATTTTAAGGTCCAATTCTCGCTATTACTAAACCATTAACTATGACTTTTACCTCAATAAATTACTAATTTGCTGTTTATTAGTAGTTAGTAAGGTAGCTGTTAAGTTTAGGTATTGGGTAGGATTAGGGATGTAGAATATGGTCATGTAGAATATTTGCTTTATAAGTACTAATAAATAGCTAATATGTTATTAATAGGCATGCTAATAAGCAACTAGTTAATAGTGAGAACTGTTCCCCATACTAAAGTGTTACCTATTTTAAGTTTTACAATAGCAGCTGCAAATTAGATAAGTATACTTTAACAGTGCAACTGTTAATTCATTGTTATTAGAAAACACCAGCGCCCATTGCAAAGCATAACTGGTCTGTTTGTTTGATTCTTCCAAGACTAATACAGTTCTAAATTTGCAATTTAGTAAAACTTAATCTATGTCTGACAAGATTGCATATTTGGCATATTTAAATCAGAAATAATCACCACAACATTGTTTGATAGCCTATAATAAACAAAAACAGCTGTTTAAGTTTGCAACCCTGGAACAGTTCACCAACATCAACCACTTTTTAAACAAAACATCTCTTTTGGAATCATCCCTTCTTTTGAGAGCCACATCACAAGAAGTGTACATCTATAATAAATCAGAAATAATGACAATATTTTTGTTATTGCATTCCTGATTTAGATCCTGAGAGAAAACATGTTGCTCCTCGGGTGAACAAAGCTTCAGTTTGGCAACAAATTTAAACTCTGACAAAACTGTATATTTACACATTTGGCAGATATTATTTATCCATTATTTATTATTACATTCAAGGTACACATTGTATTTAGTTTAGTTCCTGCATTACCTGGGTACCCATGACCTTGGCATTTTTAACACCATGTTTGACTGTTTACCTACTGACAATCAGTGTTAAGGGAAAGTTACTTTTAAAAGTAATGCATTACAATATTGAGTTACTCTCTAAAAAAGTAACTAATTACGTTACTTAGTTACTTTTTATGAAAAGTAATGCGTTACTTTACTTTTGCATTACTTTTTTAAATCTGGGCAGGGCTTGCTTGTTTGTTTTCAATATAAAAAGTTATATTTTTGGCAAATGTAAAAGCCTTTTCACACCAAAAGCCTCAGGCTTTGAGAAAAGTAAATTCACGTCTGTACAGTAGAATGCAGAAGAAAAATATCAACTCTTCAGCAATAAAAAAAGGAAAACAAATGTTAGATTATCTTGAGTAATTTTTGCTTATTAGTATGGTTGAATTGGATCATCGAAGGTCAGCAACAAAGACATACATATTTGTATTATTTAACATATTTAATTCTTGCAGGTTTGCGTCGTATTCTGAGTTGAATTTTATTGTTTTTATTCATTTTGAGGAATACTGAATCTGTTTTTTGTGAGTGAGATGAATTAATGCATGTTTATATTTATTCTAGAACTAACATCTCACTCCAGATTTCTCCCAACATGGTGAAATCAGAGCTTTTAATCAATAAATGGGGGGAAAAGTAACTGGTGTTACTTATTTGAAATAAGTAACTCAGATATTTTCTTGTCAGTTAAAAAGTAATGCGTTACTTTACTAGTTAAGTAACATTAACAAAAGCTGTTTAGTCATATTTGTGACCCTGGACCACAAAACCAGTCATAAGTAGCATGGGTATATTTGTAGCAATAGCCAAGAATACATTTTAAGGGTGAAAATGACCGATTTTTCTTTTATGCCAAAATTCATTAGGATATTAAGTAAAGATCATGTTCCATGAAAATATTTTGTCAATTTCCTACCGTAAATATATCAAAACTTAATTTTTGATTACTAATATGCATTGTTAAGAACTGATGGACAACTTGAAGGTGATTTTTCTCCCTTTTTTTTCCAGATTCCAGATTTTCAAATAGTTGTATCACAGCCAAATATTGTCATATCCTAACAAACCATACATCAATGTAAAGCTTATTCATTCAGCTTTGATGATGTCTAAATCAATTTAAAAATATTGATGATTGGTTTTCTGATCCAGGGTCACATTTTATGCACTATAGTATCTATTTGTTCATTCTTTCTTAAAAATAAAGGTTCTTTTGTTTGTGTGTGTGTGTGTGTGTTTGTTTGTTTTTAATCTATGGTTCCAAGAACATAACATCCATACAATTTCTATAGCATAGAATTTCTTCATAATGAAAAAAGATTGTAGACTATTAACACTGCAGTCTTATTTTTGGAACCATATTGATTCTTCTGTGCTATAACTTGTTCCTGGAGAGCCACAGTCCTGCAAAATCTAGATCCAAGCATAATTAAACATACCTAAACCAGCTGATCAATGGCTTCAGACTCACTAAAAACTTCTAGGCAACTGTGTTGAATCCGATTCAAGATAAACTCTTTTGGCCCTCTAAGAGCAGTATTGGACAGCCCTGTTATTTGGCACCACTGTAAACCTCCTTTTGGAGCCTTTGAATCAATCATAGCTGCATGTTTGGGATAGATGTGATGTACAGCTTCAATAAAATTACCACCACTGTACACATCAAAAAGGAAAAAGTGTAAATCAGACATGAATCAAACAAAGCATGACACAATAACTGCTGTTGTAATTTAAGCAGCATTTGAAATGTGACTATGCTGGAGCCTAAATGCATGTGTTGGATGGGAAATGTGTGTCTGCCACTGTGTACAGAAACTCTGCTTCCACATAATTTGTCTGCACTGACAAGAGAAGCACACACACACAAGAGACGCACGTTTTGGCTCAGCAGGATTAAGCAGAAATTATTAACTGTGCAATGAGTTGAGTTGTGAGGAAACGTCATGTTGTATTGGTCAGGATAGACTGTACTGAAACAACAAACTGACTCTTATTGTTGTCTTTTGTCAAATAGGCCAGATGTAAGTACACTACAGGGACTCCTAAAACAGCAGCTATGAAAGCAGCCTCACTGCTCGTCTCTGCTTACAGCTCAATAACCATCTACTGTACATCAATAAACAAGGGTTTTATTTCATATCAAATAGAGCCTGTCCAAATACTTTCCATCAACATGTCACATCTTAGCAGTAAGAAGGGCACATCAATAAGGAAACATTCAATCATATTTTGGCATTTTATTTTTGGCATTTTTCAATTATTTCTATTTAACTTATATGAATTACATTCAAATTTAAATGCATCAGAAAAATTTACTTATATATTTTTTTACATTGTTTCCTTACACTTTTTTTACACATAAAATAATGGATGAAGGTTATGCAAGTGTAATCTGAAACTATGAATTTGTAATTGCTATGAATTATGGTTTTAAATGTTTCAAAGTCCCTTCAAATGAAGAAATGTCACTGGTCAAAGATATTTGTCCTAGGTCTGTCTCAGAATTTTGAGGACTGTCGCAAACAAGTAGGTCTATTTTAGTACCATTAGGCTACACTACTATAGAAAGTGTTTATTGGCACCAAACTGCTTGATGTTTACTCAGTAGAGTGCAGACAGTTTGAACCATGGACTTTCATATTAAATCATATTAAACACATTAGGTGAACCTCTGGTCTCCCAGTGAGTATTCATTTAGCGCAGTGTTGACTGAGGAGTAGAGTTTAATCTGAAATCACAAACTTCACTGCGAATACAGCACTCCATATATCCTGGCCTGCAGAAGAGAGATGGGATGGTTAAGAGACCATTTCCTCATCATTCTTCTGCTTTAGAGCACAGATACACTCACTTTCTCCCTGGCAAATATTGACAGTCATTTGCCTTCAGTTAAACGTACTTTACAGTTGGCACAAACCATTCGAGGTCGAGCTAGGGAATTATTTACATATGTAGCTATTTCTGCAGATGGTTTATATAAAGATTTGGAATTAGTAGACTGTGGGTGATCATTTTACATTAGGTTGTGCCTACAGTAGACAGCGGACCCCATGTGGTGATGTCCGAGTGGAAACGAAACGTTTTTAAACGGTTCTTTTTTAATGAGTCGAACATGAGTGGATTATAATATAAAGAGAACATTGGGGGGTAAAACTGATAGGCGAGTCCATAAACATGATTAAATTTGACAAACAAAGTCAAATAACAGTGATTAACAAATACGTTTAAAGCGACATGGCTGAAACGAACCGATTCATTTAAACGAATCTTACGAACGAATCGGTTCTCTAAAACAGAAGCCCTGTGCTAATAAAGCGTTCGGCTCCCAGACACAGTGAACTCACACATGAGGACAGACTCCCCCAACTGGACGTAAGTGGTACTGCAGCACATATTCCACACACACACACACACACACAAAGACGGTCTCAGAAAGTCTGAGAAACTGACCTTCTGATGTAAGTAAAGGCAAGAGCATGCCAGTGTTGAAGAGGTTGTGTTCCTGTGTGTGTTCAAGTGCAATTATGTGTTGTGTATGTGAGAGCAATTATATGTCTGTGTGTATGCCTCTATGTGTGTGTGCTGATAGTGAAGGAATGTGAACAATGGAATGGCAATGATGTAAAACAGAAGAGCTAGAGAATTCAACTCTGATGGCAATAAAGATAAGAGAGAGGGAGAGACAGAGAGAGGCTTCCTCTGTTCAATATTCAGCCATATCTGTAATACATTTTGATGCTACCTCTGGATTGCATTCCTCTTTGTGACATTAGCTGAATATTTAAATGTTAACTGCTCGTTTTACTGTGCAGTTATGTTATTTTGTTTATTTTATTTGTATCGCTGTGATATTACTTTTATTCTACCTGCTTCAGAAATCAAATTCACCATTTTTCCTGTTAATAAAGCAGAATTAATTGAATTAAAACAAGTGAGACAGAGACAGAAAAAACCTGTGAAGCCTAAGCCAAAACCTATAAATAACGACTGTTATTTAGCTGCTGTGTCTTTATTTTATAATTACATATACACACATTTACATTTGCTTTAATCATTAGCAAACACACACACACAAATATGTGTGGTCTCACACACATACACACGTGCCAGAGATGAATCTCTTCATCAAAGGCAAAATAAGCAAAGGGGTTGAGCGGAGGTGTTTGATGTGAGAGAGAGAAGAAAGCGTGAGGGGGGAATGAGCATGTGTGTGTGAATATGATTGCATGTGTGCCCGAGAGAAAAAGGAAGTGCAGCCCTTTGGCACGGAGAGCAACAGGAAGTGAGCATCTATCATCGCTCTGACCCTCTGATCTCCAACTACAGAGAGATTTCATCATTACTCACTCACACACACACACACACACACACACACACATAACAGTTGACGGACAATAACTGACCCATAAGGTAAAGCGCTGGCTCTGGGCTGAACTATTATGATGGATTTAACACACACACACAGAGAAATACACACACACACTCACACACACACACTTTGTAAGGAGACAGCTTGAGTCATGTACCATTTCCTTTATTAAGTATAAAATGTTCCAACAGCAATGAATCTTGCTGTTGAGTTTGTGTTGTGTTTCTCTCTCTCTGCTCGCACAGAATTATCGTGGATGTGAGACACAGTAGTAGATGTTTGTGAGAGTGTGTTTGAGAGATGATCACTGTCAGTTCCCGCTCAGGTCCTGAGATTTGTGGTAGCTGACGCTTCTGCATGCTTCATGAGTATTGATTGGTATTGTTAGCAGCAATAAAGCAGCCATATGTCTTAATAACAGATACATATGCTGAACCAGAATGCACACACAGGGAGAGAGAGACAGGGAGAGAGAGCTTTACTGATCTTAAAGAAATGTTCAGTGTAAGGTATTTAAATGAGAAGGAAAGGACTCAACCCCTGAAAATGAATGAAAAATTACAGCGGCCAAAAAAAAGGTCTTTGGTCACTTACGTTACTTTAGATTTACATTTTAAAGCTGGAGTCTCTTCCCTAAATTCTTCACAAATTTTTGTTGCTTGTTGCTTTACTTTTTACATTTTACCTCAATAACTTCACAGTCCAATAGAACAAGCTGAGGTAAAAACTAATATATGGAAGGTGATTCATTAGGTCATTAGGTAACTATGTAAAGATCATGTTCCATTAAGATATTTTGTAAAATTGCCACTGTAAATGTATAAAGACTTAATTTTTGATTGGTAATATACATTGTTAAGAACATTATTTGAAGAACTTTAAAGGTGATTTTCTCAATATTTTGATTTTTTTGCACCCTCAGATTCATGATTTTCAAACAGTTGTATCTCGGCCAAATATTGTCCCATCCTAACAAACTATACATCAATGAAAATCTTATTTATTCAGCTTTCATATAATGTATAAATCTAATTTTGAAAAAATGACCCTTACGACTGGTTTTGTGATCCAGGGTCACATATGGTACGTTTTATATGACGTTGGTGTTATACGTTTCACCACAGTTCTGACTTGAAATGTCCAATGACTGGCGCTATACTTCTAATGCTCTGTGACGTTTTAAAATAATGTACCATCTGCACTTCACCTAAACCTACCCGATAGTATGGACAAAAGTGAATGTGACATAAAAAGATTTTCAGCTCTTTCATCATGAGTCATGTTTTTTCACGGATTCGTACCCAAGAATTCTGTATTTTAAGTCCAATTCTGTGTGAGAGAAAGCCTGTTACATTGAAACATATGGAGCTATAATCATAACTGTGTACGAAAACGATTCTACAAGTGCTCACTGTTTTAACGCCTCTAGTGTTCATTTCTGTTGGAAACTGCAGTGATATGTTCTTATTGGTAAGTATTTCACAAATACTGTGGTATATCACATTTATTTGAATGAATTATAGCATTATTTCAATTACTTATCAAGAGAGAGAGATGACAGTTGTTTGTGCGTTACCTGCGCCCGTGTGTCTCTCTACAAAAAATGAAGCTGTGTTAGTTCAAAAACAGTGATTTTACCACCTCGTAGCTGAGGAATATAATGTAGCGCTCTAGTATGTAGGTTATTTTATTAATAGAAGTCACAGGGCAATGTTTGTGTGTGTGCGCAGCTCAATCTGCGACCTCTGACTCTCTCTTTCTGTGTGTGTGCGTGTTTGTGTGCATGAATTAAAGGTGGTGCATTAATATAGAACGCTGATTAAACCAGAGGTCGTGTTAACCGAAAATTGTCCGTCATTTTTCCGACGGAAAAATCTGAAGGCTGTCTGTCACTTTGACAGATTACACTGAGGGTGATCTACTGTTAAACTGTGTCTGTAATTTCCACCCCTGTCCATCTTGTGGCGAGTGTGTTCCATTGTGGCAGCAGAGCAGGGGACCCAGAACAAAAACGAAACTGTCACAAATGTTTTCCTATGCGTTTGATTATGCACAGACGAGTAATACACAGAAGCTACAATGATCTATCATGCAACATTAAAGAGTGCCAAAACGGTATTTATTGCTTGAATTTCCTAATGAAATAGACAGAATTTGAAATCTGAGACTTTTTATATCAAAAGTAACACAAAGCCTAGCCTATTGATATTTATTGGAAGGAAGACACAATATGTACTGTCCATTCATCAACTGAAAACAGCATAGACCAAAATATCAACTGTGATTTAAGAATCGATATTGGTTCATTAAAATGAGAATCTATTAAAATCATGAAATTTGTTTTCCAAGCCCTAGCGTATTTTGTTGTTTTTAAATATTGCACTGTCGTCCTATAGGTTTATTATTTAAAAATAAAAATGTGAACAAAAATAAAAGCAATTAAATGTGTTATTCTAATTAAAATATGAAAATTAAAATGGAATGGACAGAATTTTTACGACCCTGTCCATCACAATGATGGACAATGTTAAAGTGTAGCACAACCTCTGGATTAAACTGACTTGGACCTGTGCATTAAATGGTTTTCATGCATGCCTGCCAGCCAATCAGAATTGAGTATTCAGACAGACCATGGTATAATTACAACTAAACTCCATCTCTACACCCCTAATCCTCAATGAGGTGTGAGCAGATTGTATGAAAATCAAATGACATCAAAATTTGCCTTGTTTGTTTCAGTTATCGCAGAATCACATTAACTAATCTGTTACAATAATTGTTCACATAAAGTATCCAAATACTTTTTGTCCAAATATTGAACAACGTATGTTTTTATCATTTGTTTTTATGATTTGCTTTTATAGTGGGCTTGTATTACTTATTTATTTAAATTTAAGATGCTTGCTTTGATATTTTGTCATATAATGTAACAAAATTCATACATTTTCAAAGATGGCTTAAGTCTCTAAATACTTTTTGGGGTGACTGTGTTAATGAAGTGTTCTGATTAAGCAGTTTATTCCTGTTCATGTCTTGTTTCTGTTATTTATTTCACTTTAGACAGAAGTGCTGATAGCATGTAAGGAGTTGGAGTATGTTTAGAAGTTCAAACTGAATGACAGTGCAGTGGTCCTGGAAGTATTAGATGAACACGTGTTTCTACTACCACACATCACACAGCATGACTTATAATCGCAATCTCTGATTGCTGTTGTTTCACTCTCACAACCTCATCTTAATTTTCCAGGAAAAATGAAAAGAATTGCGGTTAATAATAGCTCAGGAAGATTTGGTTCTTGAAGCATTTGATGAGAAATAATTGAGTTTATCTGTGACTTAAGTTCTGTGGCTCAATAAATCTGAGCACAGTTTGAGATGAGGTCTCTTTTGAAACTCCAGAGAAGACAAATGAGAGAATCTGAGAAGCAGAAGATGCAAAAATCTCTACATTTAATCTATTTGCTGTCAACGAGAAACAAGTGCGATATCAAAGGCATCTCGTTTGTGATTTTTCTTTCCAATAGGTGACAAATGGTGGGGGTCTGGGGTTGGGGGATTTGGACCAGGAACGGTGGCCACCTGCAGAGCAGCCTGAACTGTGTAATGAAAAGAGCACAGCCCTGCTGGGGACAGAGGGACGGGGGGTGCGATTGATTGTTCTGGAAACTGATGAGGGTTCAGGCACAATTAAATTGTGGGGCAGAGCTGGAAGCTGTGGATGTGTGTGCGTATTAGATGCCTGCTTGTTGATTGATGGTAAAATCATAACTACAGTGTATTAACTACAGGGTTCAGCACAGGGTTAAGGTGGCCTGAAAAACAGCCGCTCTTATTAGAATGCAATGAGGGGTAAAACGGAGATACAGAATAGATGCATTTTTTACAGGATCTGCTGTTTCAAAACCTTCTGTTGAATAACCATTTGACCACAAGTCCAAAACATTGCCTCCAAAATATAGTCTAAATCTTAAGAGTTTGAGTTGTCAATTACAAGGTAGCAGTATAATCCCGTTTATGGCTAACCAACATGAGAGCCAGTGGTTAAAAATAAGTGGTTTTCAGCAAATGTTCCTTCAAAGGCGATACAGTGAGGAAGTGGTGCTAGTCTGGTGGTTTAACGGGTCGTTGCGGTGGATTTTAAGAGTCCTGTTTTCATACTGTCCATTTTCTAATTAAATGTATAATTTCACTTTTTTAAAAAAATGTATATTAATCAGAAATGTTTCTTGAGCAGCAAATCAGCATATGTGAACCTGGACCACAAAACCAGTCATAAGGGTCCATTTTTAGAAAGATTTGGAGATTTATACATCATCTGAAAGCTGAATATATAAGGACAGGACAATATTTGGTCGAGATACAACTATTTGAAAATCTGGAATATGAGGGTGCAAAAGAATCAAAATATTGAGAAAATCGCCTTTAAAGTTGTCTAAATTAAGTTCTTAGCAATGCATATTACTAATCAAAAATACGTTTTGATATATTTATGGTAGGAAATTTACAAAACATCTTTATGAAACATGATCTTTACTTAATATCTTAATGATTTTTGGCATAAAAGAAACATCGATAATTTTGACCCATACAGTGTATTTCTGGCTATTGCTACAAATAAACCCGTGCTACCTAAGACTGGTTTTGTGGTCCAGGGTCACATATTACAATGATTTCTTACGGATCATGTGACAATGAATTCTGGAGTAATGATGCTGGAAAATTAGCTTTGCATCACAGGAATGAATCACATTTTTACAATATAGTAAAATAGAAAACAGTTCATTTCAGTTATAAAAGTATTTTAGAATATTATTTTTTTTTTTACTGTATTTTGATCAAGTAGAAGCATCCTTGGTATCCTGCTTACACAGTCAAGCCCTTGTGTTAGTGTGCGTGTGCATTGGTTTGTATGTGGACAGTTTCCCATTGCAGTAAGGTTCAGGCTGCTGTACAGGACAGTCATGGCTCAGGAGACACTCTCCTGAAAATTAAAAATCACAACAATGGCATATCCCTGAAAACTAGCCAATTAGAAGACCTTTCCATCACCAGTAGAGGCAGGAGACAGAGAGCCCTTTAGACTGACATATGGGACAAACACACACTGATCTGAGCACAGATTTTCCCCCTAGTGGACAGCAGCATAAATGAGAGACACACTGCCACAATGCTGATGTAGCACTAAGTGTGAAACAGCTATTTAGACAAGTTTACAAACCAATGCGACAAGCATTTTTACTGAAAAACTGAACAGACTTTTATTATAAGTATATCTACAAATGTGTTCTGTGTTCATTCAAAATGATTGTCTTTGGGAACTGACAGCATGCTACAGAATGCAGTACATTAGATTCAAAGTTAGCTGGAATATTCATTTATTCTAATCAGTATGCATATTAGTAGTCATTTTTTAAGGGAATGGCCAAACACTACTGTACATAAACCAGACATAAATGCTTGGATATTGCATTGCAAGTACTTAATGAAATGAAAATGTTGTCATCATTCACCCTCAAGTTGTTATTTCTGGAAAACAAAAGAAGATAGTTTGAAGAATGTCGGCAACCAAACTGTTTTGGTGACCACTGACTTTCATTGTAAGGACAAACAACAGACACTTCTCCAAACATATTCTTTTATGTTCCACAGAAGACAGGAAGTCATAGAGGTTTGTAATGACGCATTGTAAATTGTAACAAAAACCAGTTGTAAACTGTTATAGTTGTTATAGTTTTGGCTGAACAATCTCTTCAATTTCCATTCTCGCATTGCTGTAGTAGTAGACTTGTGTAGACAGACGTTTGACAAACAGCATAAGTCTGGTCCACTTTACAGCTTATTTTGGCATTTTTATTTTACAGACACAACTGAAATTCCAAACAGAATTTACAGTTCTGATCATGGACATCCAGTTTACGTACTAGTTTCTCATCCCTCATTGCATTTCTCAGTGCAGGCAAACATTGGAATCTGTCTAATTTTAGACAGTGTTTGGCTTTTTTTGTTTTTTTGCCAAACACTGTCAGACAGTGACCTATAGGTGAATGTGAGGTCTGTGAATGTAAAACAAAAAAAAAATAACCTCAGTAACTCACTAAAGGTTTAGTTCATTCAAAAAATACTACATTCCATCATGTTGTTCCAAACCCATAAGACTTTGATTAATCTTTAAAACACAAATGAATACGTTTTTAATGAAACCTCAGAGGTTTCTGTTTCTCCACTGAAAGTCCAGGTCCACTGAAAGGTCCAGGTAATAAAGCCGTTATTAAGCAAATTCATATGAATCGAGTGGTTTAGACTTGTGAAAATGAATACTAGGTAAATAACTGTAGTCAGTTACTGATTACAGATTACATGATGAAAACTGTAGTTAGTAACATAATCTAGGTTACTCAGTTTAGGTAATGTAAGATGACTACAATTGTAGAGTACTTTTAGAACCTTTTAGTACTTTTTAAACACTTGAACACTAAAAATATTTTGTTCACCTGCATATCAGTAGGACCATTAAACAACATCAGAGAAATGTAAACATGCTTATGTGTTGTTACATTTTTTAAACATTTACTTCTGCAATATTCCAACAAATATATTTTTTTAAATTGTTACAAAAATGTTTGAGAAAAACTGCATTAAATACACATTAATAAACATAAAAACAACAATGACATGCCCAAAGTCTTCCAGGTTTAAAATATTTTTGTCCATATTCATAAATTATGAATAATTTGAACCCTTTCCAACAAGGACTGTATGATTTGAAAGATGATGAAACTTTTTGAATTTGAAGATCAGGGTAGATTTAACTTATTTTGTCTTCTGGGGAACATGTAGGTATTGTCTGTAGCTTCTGAAGGGCAGTACTAAATGAATAAAATACAATATTTAGGCAAAAATGTACACATCTTCATTCTGTTCAAAATGCATCGTTTTTCCTTCTGGAGCATCAGTGAGCGTTTGAACCTTCTGTAATAATCCCTTATTGTTATCAGTGTCAAAAGATGGATCTCAGAATAATTCAGTCATTGTTGGAAAGGGTTCAAATACACAAAAATGCTGAAAAGCCAAAGAATATGTAGGACCTGAAGGATTTTTCTGAAGAACAGCAGACAGTTTAGCTGTTCAGAAAAAAACAAGAGACTCATGAACGACTATCACTAAACAAAAAAAACACAGCTGTGAATCATTCAGGTAACAACACAGTATTAAGAATCAAGTGTGTGTAAACTTTTGAACGGGGTCATTTTTATAAATTCAACTATTATTTTCTCTTGTGAACTATATGTAAACTATATGTAAATATCTTATTCAGGTCAGTACTAAATAAAAAAATAACATTCATTTTGTATGGTCTCTCTTATTTTGGTAAAATAATCAACATTTTGCAGAGTCTGCATGGTGTATGTAAACTTTTGACCTCAACTGGGGTGCGTTTCCCAAAAGCATCATTAGCCAACTATGGTCGCAAGTTCCGTCGTTACCAACATAGTTCAACGATTTGGTGTTTCCCGAAACCTTAGTTCATACGAACATTCGCAAACAGCGTCACAAACTTACGTGGTTGGAACTACAGCTCTCGACCTGTGGTTAGAAGCATAGTTCCTTCTTAGTAAGACATATGGGCTCAATAAATTATGATCTTGGGCACAATAAGCAAGCTAACATGCAGTACAATATATATTTTTCACTTGATCTAATTATAAATGCATTTTAATCTATGTATTTTTAAGCTTCCTCTGTAAGCGCAGTTATTACGTCATTAACAACGGCCTTACATTGTTGAACTAATATGGTTCAAACGACGGATATGCGACCGTGTTCGGGAAACAGTCGTGACTAGCTAGTTTGTTTCCAGAACAATGCATCGTACTATGGAGGTTAATCAGCGAGTTACGTCGTTGTACGGGAAACACATACTGTATAGTAGTCAACATTTGAAGTGTATCAAAACCTTTCATCAAAGTTGTCCTAAAACCAAACAATAGCTGTTTTTGTCTTGGACAGCTTTGGTAATTATATCAATAATTATAATTTAGGCCTTTACTTACTTGCTTATTTAACTGGTTACCTGGACTTTCAATAAAGAGACATACATCTCTCATTTATAGTTTCATTAAAACTATCTTTATTTGTGCTTTGAAGATTAACCAAAATCATACGGGTTTGCAATGCAATGAGTGTGAATAAATGATGACAGAATTTTTTCATCACTTTTTATCACTTTAAGTAACTTTATCCAGTAATGTTTTTTCAGCCTGTTCTCCACATTGACAGTAGTTGACCTGAAAGACTCAAGTGACACAGTAGAAGCCACTATAGTACCCCTCGCAGTGACACTAAGAACAATTCTAGCAATTCTACAAGCATTCCTCTTCATGTGTCTACACAGAGTATGTTTCAGAGATTTTCTCTCTGTCCTTCCCTTCATCACCTCTGATCCTTCAACGCTCCAGATAGAGCAGCTGCCCTTCTGCCCTCTCGTATCCAGAGCCTACAGAGATAAGCACCAGCAGAGAAGAGCACAGCACTCTCTCACATCAGCTGTCTGTAGCTGAGATCAAACACTGGACTCACGTTGTACGATATCCTCTTTCTGAGAGTTACCATACACCTACAGACATACGCATGTGCATGTGCACCTCGCACTTTAAGAGCCAGAGGAATTTAACTTGACATTGTACTCTACCACTACACTAACATGTCATGCACAAACAGTATACAGGTGTATGACGTCTCTGCAAAGATACACTGCTGGTCTGAATTTACACCATTGTAGCTCTATGTCATCTTACCACAGCTCATTCAAGTATTTATAGGATTTAAAGACATCACATGAAATGTTGGCGAAAATGGGAGGAAAAAGTAAGGTTGCAAGCTGGAATCGAACCTGCATTGTTCATATGAGCCCCACAGCTCAATGTCTCACATAATGTGCTAAACCTGCAAGGTCTCCAATGTGTCTAAATATAACAACTATAGTGCATCTTTGTGGCTTATGTTAAAAAGTGCTGGTATAAGTTCTCCACAAAAACACGTTTTTTCTTCAGGCACTGGCTCTCATCAACAACTAAACCGCATTCTTGCAGGAGACGTGCACTTTGACCACATTACTATTTCTGAAACACTCTGTTTATTCTGCTACGTAAACACACTGGATGACTTCACTGCAGTTTATATTGAAGCAATAAGATGCAATAATTTTGTTTTTGTTTGTGAAAATGGCTGTGATGACATCAAGCAAAAAGCAACGGGACATTTCACTGATCGTTTGTTTTTATATTTCTGCTGCATCATGTCAATAAAATAATAAGAAGCACTGTATTTTTTTAAAATAATTTCTGACCATTACATCAAACCAAGCTTGTGATGTTTCTGGTCACCGGCCAACCTATTTAAATAATTTTCAATTTCTCCCTATATTCTTCAGCAATGCTAATATTATGTGTAAATTGGCCCATGCAAAAGGAAATTTTAGATTTCCTTTGGAAATAAAGCAGATTCAGTATTATTCACGCTTGAGCTCATTACAGTTCATTAAGGTAACAACTGCACATTTTCAATTTTGTGTATTTTGGACAGAGCAACAGTTCTGGCTATTTATGATTTATTATTTCTCACTTTTACAAAGTACTTTATAGCCTACTACTGCTGCCAACTTTGAATTTTACAGGATAAACTTCTGAAATGCACTCAGCTTATTTCATACAAGCCATACTGCCAAATGAAACAGTGTACGTTGTGATTTATATAGACATTTGCACTCTGTCTTTTCCATATTCTGCATGCACTCCTATGTTTTGGATTATATTTTATATGGTTTTGTATTGCATTTTATACTGTATTCTTAACTGAAATAATTTTGAGCAAAACCTGATAAGATTACCAAAAACCTCCCTTTGGGAATGTTCTCATTTGTAAAAGTGTTATAAAAATTAAGTAATCAAAGGTTTGTTTGCTTTTGTTTGTTTGTTTTTATTGTAAAAATGCAGAACATTTTCGATGAGGGTTAGGGGTAAGGGTAGGTTTAGGATAGAAAATGTATAACTACGCTACTAGTCAAAAGGTAAGTTATTCATTTATTTATTTATTTATTTATTTAAGAAGTCTCTTCTGCTCACTAACCCTGCATTTATTTGATCCAAAGTACAGTAAAAACAGTAAAATTTTGAAAAGATATTTATATTTTAAAATGTAATTTATTCCTGTGATTTCAAAGCTGAATTTTTAGCATCATTACTTCGGTTACATGATCTTTCAGAAATCATTCTAATATTCTGATTTGCTGCTCAAAAACATTTATTATTATTATTATTATTATTATTATTATTATTATTAATTATTATTATGTTGAAAACAGCTGAATAGAATTTTTTCAAGTTTCTTTGATGAATAGAAAGTTCAAAAGAACAGCATTTATCTGAAATAGAAATCTTTATAAACCTTTATAATTGTCTTTATCATCACTTTTGATCAATTTAAAGCATTCTCGCTAAATAAAAGTATTAATTTCTATATTTTTTCTCCCAAAAAAAATTTACTGACTCCAGGCTTTTGAATGGTATAGTGTTACAAAAGCTTTTCATTTTATCTATGGATCTTTATATTCATCAAAGAATCTTGAAAAAAACTCAGCCATTTTAAATATTGATAATTATAATAATAATAATTAAAAAAAAATGTTTCTTGAACAGTGCATTAGCATATTATAATGATTTCCGAAGGATCACGTGACACTGAAGACTGGAGTAATAATGATGCTGAAAATTCAGTTTTGATCACAGAAATAAATTACATTTTAAAATATATTCAAATAGAAAACAATTATTTTAAAAAGTAAAAATATTTCAAAATGTTACTGTTTTTGCTGTACTTTAGATCAAATAAATGCAGGCTTGGTGAGCAGAAGAGACTTCTTTAAAAACCATGAAATTAAAAATCTTACTGTTCAAAACCATTTGACTAGCAGTGTATCTGTTTCTAAAACAACAGAAGTCTACATAATGTCCCAATTTAGATAAGAAGTGTGTGTGTGTGTGTGTGTGTGTGTGTGTGTGTTTTCCAGTGTTCTGTTTCGACTGTCTGCGCTGTGATGTCGTTTGCTTGATTTTGACTCTGAATTTGTCTTCTCCTTTTGTTCTCAGCTAAATTCTGATCACAGTTTGAGGCCAGCATGACTCCTAAACTTTGACCTGTCAGATGACCTCTGCTCTGCTAAGCAAGTTCATGGCAGGGTCAGAAAGTCTTCCCTTCCTAAAACACGTCGACACACACAGACACACACTCAAATATATTCTTGTCTCATCATATGCTTCCAGCACAGAAAGTACTGAATTAACATTCAACTGCATGCTAAATATGGATAAATTGTGGTGCTGAGTAAAACTGTTGAGCCAGTTTTAGCAAAGACTGTATAGACTGATATAGGTATAGACTGAATCCTGTGAATGAAATACCGATGACAAACTTGCAGGGCGTGTGTTAAATGAACTCACAAAAGTGCCCAGTTAACGTCACAAAAATACATTTATAATAGAAAGGGGAGCCAACAAACTCATTTAACAGTGGCTACTTGTAAATGCACTGCAATAATATGACTAACAGCCTTATTTGGCATGAGACAGTTACCCTATTAAATCGCTTACATGTTTAATGACAGGAGATGCCCCTGAACACCTTTGATATTTAATGCATTTTTTACTTTAAGTAGTTATTTTACAGTTTAATAGTTTGGAGATTAAAATATTAATGTTTTACAGTTCAAAAGCAGATTCTCCTTAACCTACACTCTGAAAAAATGCTGGGTTAAAAACAACACAACTTGAGTTATTTGGCAACCCAGCGCTGGGTAAATATTGGACAGAACACATGCTGGGTTATTTTGACCCAGCTGGTTGGGTTAAATGTTTTAACCAAACATGCTGGGTTATTTTATTTAAGTCAACTATAGTTTAAAAATTGTTATATTGCTGGTTTAAATGAACTGGAACTTAAAAACACACACACACACACACACACACACACACAGAATAAAATATTACATACATTTAAATGCATTTTACAAGCATTTAAGACATCAACATGAAACATTTAAACATAATTTTAATTTTAGTATATTCAACCATTCTCTGTAATTTTCTCTAATTTTTCTAATCTGCTTTTTAACAAAATAACGCTAATTCTTATGCCGGTGTGTCGCCAAAATCTGAGCCGGTGTAACTGCGAACTTCAGACCGCGGCCTCGCGTTACACTCGTAGCCGAAAGATGCCGTGACTGACTCCAAAACCTGCCCATAAATAAACAATACTGACATCAGAGAACATATTTTAAGATTAAACTCAGTACAATAACGAATAAAATCCATTTATTTTATGCAGTGCAAAAGACCTTTTCATCCTACGAAAATACCGCTGCTGACGCAGCTGACTGACATCTCATCCTAATGTTGTGTTGCATGAAATAATACAATTTACAGTACAGTAAAGACTTTATAAATGAAATAAAATGTATACAAACCTTTATTTTGCTGAAAAAGTGCAAATCGGCAGCACTGAGAACCGCTCTCTTCTGTAGAGAACTCAAAAATCGCCGCACTCTGACTCAGGGTTGCCAGGTGTTCACAACAAAACCCACCCAATTGCTACTCAGAACTAGCCCAAAGTAGCCCAATGGCAATTTGAAGGGGCCCCCAGGGTAAAATATCACTTTCAGAGGGGTAAAATACATGTTTTTTAGTGTTATTCTCTGGGTAAAATTAGCATTTTAGGGGCTAAATATTCATTATTGGGGGTGCTTAAACCCACGGATATGAAAAATAACCCATGGCAACAGTGCTAAATAGTCCAATTCCTCTGGAAAACAGCGGATTTGACAACACTCCTCTGACTGTAATGCTGTGTTCACACCATATCATAATTACTGTAATTTCGAGATGACAACATGTGACGTTCTACTCGGAGCTGTTCACGTCCTCAGACGTGGAATTATGCTTTTCTATGGCAACACTATCAACACCTAAACAGAGCCTACATTGGTCAGGTGGTACAGCGGTCATGTGGTACAAGTCGTAGCTCTCAGAAAACTACCCAGCACCTGGATAAAAAAAAATATATATTAAAAATAACCCAATAAAATGACCCAACAAGTTGAACTCAGCATTTGGGTTAAAAATAAATAACCCAGCATTTTTTAGAGTGTAAGGTTAAATGAGTAGTTCACCCAAAAATTTGTTTCTTCATGGGAACAGATTTGGAGAAATGTAGCATCACATCACCACTACACGATGGATCCTCTGCAGTGAATGGGTGCTGTCAGAATGAGAGTCCAAACAGCTGACAAAAACATCACAATAATCCACAAGTAATCAAAACCACTCTAGTCCATCAATAATGTCCTGAGAAGTGAAAAATGGTTCTCATCTGAAGCAGGAGAAAAATCAAGCATGAAAACAGTTCAACAGAACAAGAAAATTTAGATTTTAATTGAAAATGGAAATAGAAAATTGTAATTTCTCATGTCCAAAAGTGAATGGTGAATGGCACAGTAATACATTACATGTCCATCAGTCACCAGTGTGTTTAGTGTGAATGTTAATGATTGCTGTGTTAATGATACGGACAGGTTACAGTGCAGATCAGGCACGCGACAGCTAGCTGCCATCAAGCTAATGATCTCTTCACAAAACCTACCGCTGAACGCCGCACACTTAAAGATGACAGGCCCAGTGGTTTTGGGGAGGGTCTCCAAAGAAAATTAGCCTGTGTGTCCTCCACATACAGTGGGATGAACAGGGCTCTAGAGGAGACGCTGACCTCTCCACTACGGCAAGAGTATCTCACGACAGCCAGCAGCTCAATGAGCTACACACCGCCCTGTTAGCAGGCCATATTACGCTTTTTAAAAGACTCAATCATCCATGACAGTCAGGAGCTGATGACTGACATTACCACCATACGTAGTCACTGTTCAGCTCAAATGGACGCTTGTTTCAAATAAAATTGTTTCACCTCAGTTGTGTGCACTAAGAGGTGTAATTTGAGACTCTGCAGGAGTGGAGAAAAGAAAAGTCATTTAAAGGTACATTAGTGTGGTGGTTACGAAAAAATGGGTTGTAAGTCAGCACCAGGGGGCAAAAAAACAAGCTAAATGTAAATAATGAGATGCAACTAACCATATAATTATGCATAGCTAGGATAGCAAGATGAATAGCAAAAAAATGCACGTTAATAATTTTGTTGTTTAGGGTTATTTGAATATTTCTGTTTGATTTTAGGGGTGTGTTATGGTTTTATGATACTGGGATGCTTTGCCACCCAATTTTAAATCTGAGTCCTGAAGCAAAAGCAGTTGAATGTACCTGCAGTGGATGTGTCACATTAGAGAAGACGTTATGTGTAAGTGCATGTGACCCCCACCTGAACCCATAGATGAAAAATTCCCTCAGCTGACGAGTGTGTGTGTGAGAGAGAGAGTGAGTGTGTGTGTATGAGCAGGAAGATTGATGCGAACAGTGAGACTCCTGAGTAATGATGTCAACGGCAATCTCAGCAGCGTACATTACAACCATCACAACTAAACACACAGCCCATTCAGCAGGGCATTTCCTCAACATCACTATGAAGTACATTTATTTATTATAGAACGATGTTAAACCTTAAGCCAAGAGCACTACTACATCTGCTATTATTATTATTTAAAATAATCAAAAAGAAAATAATAAATATAATAATAAAAAAGTACCTTGGCCAATGAAAGCTTGGTAATTTGATCTTGTGACTGCAAATCATGTAACTGTAATAATCAAGCAGATCATGCAGTCTGTTTTGTGGTTGAGGCAGGACAGTGCATGCCTGTCTGTTTCATCTGCCAGAGCCAAATCTTTCTTTTTTTTTTTTTGGGCACAGCAATTCTTAGAAGAAGGAAAAAGAAAAGCTTGTGTGCCTATCAGTGTGCATGCATTTAGCTTTGTGTGTTTTTATGACAAACCTACACAAATACAACTTCACAACAATCAATAGAACGTTTTACTGTATGCCCAGTGTTAAAAAACTGTATTGACCTGACTGTCACAATACTGTCCAAAGACCACAGACATGTTGGACAGGAAACACTTTACCCAGAAGCTGTGATGCTTTGTTTATAATTCCTAAATACTGTTTCTGGAGGCTTTCACCTCACATGTGATACACAAATGACATATTTTACAGTGTAACTACCTTAGTGAAACATAAACATACTAGAATGTATTTAAAATACATTTAATTCATGCTAAGTATACTACAAATACATTTACACATTATGTGCTTAATAAAAATACCCTGCAGTTGTACTTTTAGCATACTAAACTGGTTTACCTATAAGTCTGCTAAACTGTAACAACTAATTTTGTACTTAATGCACTTTAGTTGTGTGGAAGTAGTGGTGAAGTCCAACTAAAGATATACTTAAGTATATTTGATTGTGCTAAAGTCAAACTATTGCAAGTTTTATTTTAGGTACACTTTAAATGTATGCATTTAAAGACCGATATTATTTAAAGATCATACAATCCTCATCAATAGTGACATTAAAACATATTTAGGCTTAATATTAAGAAATGTGCATTGTGCACAAATAGTACTCCAAATAAAGTTTAATTACAATTTTTATACAGTAAGTCTTAAGCGATATGTCAGTAAATATGTTAATAGTCTTAATAGTTAATAACTACACTTAGTATAAAATAAATGCATTTTAAAACATTTACTTTTTTGCTAGGATATGGACATTTGAGCAAAATAAGCATGCAAAATTTCTTGAATGTACAGACAAGTGTGAACTGAGAGAAGAAGCTGTCAATGTGTTAATAAAAAAACTTTTCAAAAGACTATTTATATATATTAAGTCTTATAATATTACTAGTGTATTATTGACATAATGACATTATGAATATGTCATCTCTGTCACTTTGCCAAACCAAAAAAAAAAAAGGGAGGAGATTTCTAGAGTTACTTTGCCCCCTTGTGGTGAGAGTATGTGTGAGTGGATCAGAATTGGCCTACATTGGGGGAAACAACAAGGAAGGTATGAAATCAGCTGCGCTGCAAGGAGGCGCTACGGTCCCAATGAGAAAACACCTTAATGAACACACTAAATAATGTCTTAATGAAAAATTAAAAATGCTAAACGGCCTGTGTGAGGGTTAGGTTTGCATGTAGGGGATAGAAAATTTCATTAGCTCGGATTCAAAACATTAGAAGTCAGTGGATGTGTGTGTGAGAGTGTGTGTGAGAGAGAGAGTGCTCATTTCATCCTCAAAAATGACCACCTATGATCTTCCCGTCATTAGATATCATTGCCACAGATTTCACGCAATGATTCAGCGGTTGAACTCTAGGTGAATCTCAATAGCAGTCACAGTAGGAGAATCCATTGCTAGACCTTTTGGCACTTAGTAAAATTTAACAAGCAGATTTTAATGTTTATAGGGCCATGGAACGGCAGGCAGGGTGTGTTTTTAGACCCATGAGCTCCATAACTCCTGACCTGCGAAGAGAGTGAGTGCTACAGCGGAGACTCCACACACACTGATCATCTGCACCGAAACCACAGAGATCAGAGCATCAGTGTGTATTCACAAATCATCATTCACTACCAATGCGTCTTTCACACAAAGAAAGTGAATAGTGACTGAGGCTGTCAGCCTGCCTATCTTCTCCTTTTGTGTTTCACAGAAGAAAGTACGTCATATGGGTTTGGAACGACGTGTGGGTGAGTACATGATGACAGATTTAGGATGAAATATTCCTTTAAGGACACAAACTGCAAAACGGTAATGGTTTTAAGACCTTGGTTTTGTTTAAACACACTCAGTGGGAAATCGTTTATTGAAGTAGGCAAACAGTCTGATTTGTTAGCATTTATTTGACTGTGTCCACCTGTGCATTGGGTTTTAACACCTGTTCAACAAGCTGAAGAAATTTTAAGAACACTTTTTTCTAATGCTAAATTTACACTGCGATGATGGAATAAAAGCACTTCTGAAGTGGTGGTTTTGCCTTAACATGCTACAAAATTGCATTGTATTAACATGCTATATTAACATTCTGCCACATGTGTAGCTTACTATATTAATACCACACTACATATACCGTATCAAATGACCGATTTCACTTACCAAAAAGTGCAGTATCTACATTATTTTTCAACACGGAAGTAAGCTATTTCCTGTGAATGTGTGAGAATTTCACTAGCTGCTATAGGTAAAGAATTAGAAGAATAACAAAGTTCAGTAAATGGTAAACTGTTTAAACTGTAAACTGTAACATATATTAAATATGGATACAGCTGAAGTCAAAAGTTTACATACAACTTGAGAATCTGCAAAATGTTAATTATTTTATCAAAATAAGGGATCATACAAAATGCATGTTACTCTTTATTTAGTACTGACCTGAATAAGAAATTTAACATAAAAGATGTTTACATATAGTTAAAGTAATAGTTACATTCATAAAAATTACCCTGTTCATGGTTTCATAGTTCAAAGTTTACATACGCTTGATTCTTAATATTGTGACTGTATATACAATGGTATCATACAATGACTGTATGATTTTGAGATCTGTCTTTTCACACTGAGGACAACTGAGGGACTCATATGCAACTTTTTTTTTTTTTTTTTTTAAACAGAAGGTTTAAACGATGCATTAAGAGCTGGGGGTGAAAACATTTGGAATTTGAAGATCAGGGTAAATTTAACTTTTGTCTTCCGGTACACATGTAAGTATTTTCTGTAGCTTCTGAAGGGCAGCACTAAATAAAAAAAATATGATATTTAGGCAAAATAAGAAAAAGGTACACATCGTCATTCTGTTCAAAAGTTTTCACCCCCCGGCTCTTAATACATAGTCTTTCCTTCTGGAGCATCACTGAGTGTTTGCACCTTCTGTAATTGTTGCATATGAGTCTCTCAGTTTGTCCTCAGTGTGAAAAGATGGATCTCAAAATCATACAGTTATTGTTGGAAAGGGTTCAAATACACAAAAATGCTGAAAACACAAAGAATTTGTGGGACCTGAAGGATTTTTCTGCAGAACAGCAGGCAGTTTAACTGTTCAGGACAAGCAGGGAACTCGTGAACAACTATCACTACAAAAAAAAAACACACACACACACACACAGCTGTGGATCATTCAGGTAACAACACAATATTAAGAATCAAGTGTATGTAAACTTTTAAACGGGGTCATTTTTATAAATTCAACTATTATTTTCTCTTGTGGACTGTAAACATCTTTTATGTGAAATATCTTATTCAGGTCAGTTGTCCATAAAAAAATAATATGCATTTTGTATGATCCCTCTTATTTTGGTAAAATAATTAATATTTTGCAGATTCTGCAAGGTGTGTGTAAACTTTTGACTTCAACTGTACACTACACTGAATACTATTGTATCCAACAATTTAAACTGAGCTTACCAAAAGAGATAAAAGCCATGATGTTTTAACTTATTATTAACAAACTTGGAATCTAAATTTAAAATAACCATATTAATTTCTAAAAACAACAGACTCAATTTACAGTATGTAGTAAACAGTATGCTAATATTTCATTCTTATCATTTTCTGGGTTGCTGAGTTGATATTAGACGTATCAAACACCAGCATCCAACAAATTATACATTTGACTGCTGGTCGCTCAGTGAAGCCGTAAAACATATATGTGAGTGAGTGTGTGTTGATTGATCTGACCTCTCACGGCAGCTTTAGAATTTGCTCTGGCAGAGAAATTGGACACAACCCGCTTCGCTTTCTCAGCCTGTGAATTCAGGAACTGGATCAGGCAACAGATACACACAGATGGGCACCCAAACATGTGACACCGCACACAGGTCGTGACAGGACCACACACACAGCACATGATGAACTGCAACAGGATAGACAATTACTGACTGCTCACATGACTAAAATAAACATACAAATGAATGAAATGTTCAGTTAATGACGTGAATAATCAGGTATTCAGTCATGCTTTACGGAGGACATCAAACTCTACTTTCGCTGTGGAGTGAGGTGTAAAACTCATCATAACTCCTTAGAACTAAACTCAGACACTGAGAGCAAAGAGGACCTGGGGTGTAAAGAGCATGGTTTCTTCTATGTCACTGTATTTCCTGAGGCATCCTACCGACAGCTGTTTCCTCCAGAACTTCACCTCTGTCTCTCTCGTTCTCTCTGTTTTTCTTTCTCTGAATCCACCTGTAAAAGTGTGCACACCCTTCATCATCATGTCTGGCTTCCTGTTCTCAGTTTTCTCATGCTGTCACACCCTGGATCAAACCCTGACTGCTATACATCTCTAGAAACCACTGAAATGACTGTTACATGTCTCTAGACCTCAACAACAACACATAAATGTTTTATGTTGTATTATACTGTGAACGCAATCCAGTTAACAGAGCCCAAAGGAAAATGTTATTGCTCACATTTGCCCTTTCAGAGCTAAGAAAACTTGAACTGAGTACATTACATTTACATTACATTACATTGAAGTATAAACCTTACCTTAAACAGTAAAGTGGGAAGTATCAAAGGTACTGTAACAGTACCATAATTTACTGTTTTACGCAAACTAGTGCCTGCAAAATTCAGTATTTCAAAAGGAATCCATGCAAACTTGACTTTCACATAAAGGTGAAAGATTTCCCCATAGACTTTGCATCGAGTTAAATTTGGTTACTTGAACTTGACGTATTAATCAACAAAAACCTGTTTGGTTTGGAAGTGACTTCTTTGTGACTTGTGCTTTATGCATCACTATACTATTGACAAATGGACCTTTTTTGCAGGGTTTTTTAATTATTATTATTATTATTATTATTACTTTTTTATTTAAAATAAAAAAATGTATGGAGTATTTTATGATTTTGTGAAATTTAAAACAACAACAATTTGAAATTTGAAATTTAAAATTTGAAACTTGAAATTTGACATGTGAAATGTTCAGCTTATAAGATAAATTGAGTTAAATTTGGTTATTTGAACTTGACGTATTGACCAACAAAAACCTGTTTGGTTTGGAAATGACTTCTTTGTGACTTGTGCTTCATGCATCACTATACTATTGACAAATGGGCCTTTTTTGCAGTATTTATTTATTTATTTTTATGTATTTATTTATTTTTCATTTAAAATAAAAAAAAATAATTAAAATTAATATATTTCATGATTTTGTGAAATTTAAAACAACAACAACAATTTGAAATTAGAAATTTAAAACTTGAAACTTGATATTTGACATTTGAAATGTTCAACTTACAAGATCTCTAATGTGTAATTCCAGACTTTGGTAGCAAATCTGCCTGCAGTCTGAAACTTTATTCAGATCTCTTGCAACTACACTGTAAAAAAAAATAAAAAAACACAATTTGTTGAGTCAGCTTAAAATAATTTGTTACCCTGCTGCCTTAAAATTTTAGGTTGATTCAACTTAAATATCTAAATTGTCACTTAGTATAATTTAACATTTCAAATTGAATAAACTTTTTTGAGTTGACTGAACTTAAAATTTTAAGGCAGCCAGGTTACAAATTATTTTAAGTTGACTCAACAAATAGTTATTTACAGTGTACCCCAACCCTAAACTTTAGAGGACATTGAGATTGCAGGGTTTTTTGTTGTTGTTGTTTGTTTGTTTGTTTGTTTGTTTGTTTGTTTTGAAACATAAGCAGGAGACTTGAGAAACTCTGTATTTGCTCATCTTGCTAATATCTGGGAGAAACTACTGTGCTATTAGAAAATGTTCTTTCTTACACTCTTTAAAAATTAAGGTTCTTTATTGTCATCAATGACTCTATGAAGAACCTTGAACATTCATGGAAACTTTCAAATGCAGAAAAGGTTCTTTAGATTTTTAAAATGTTCTTCAAAATAGTTCTTTTAAGAACTGTTCACTGAAAGGTTCTTTGGGGAACCAAAAATGGTTCTTCTATGGCATCACTGCAAAACACCGTTAAGGAGCCTTTATTTTTAGGAGTTTAGGGCTGATACAGTAGTTCTGCAAGTAGGAAGGGGAGCTCGTCAACAACAACAACATGTACAGCACTTCTTAAATGTTACTTTTGCTGTTCTGACGTAAGACTCTGAGTCTCTCGAATCTGTGTGCAGCCCAGCCTGAGACATCAGCACCCTTATTCAACAGCCTGACAAATATATACAGAGATCTGACGGTGATCTGACACCCCATTGGTCCGCCTGTCTGCACAAGAAGGAAGTAGTAAACTGAAGAAGGTCCCTAAGCAGGAAGTGCCTGTCCAGAGAGGCCAAATCTCACAGTGAAAACTCCCAAGCCGCAAACTACAGCCAAATGAAACAATCCGAGTCCACACTGGGGTTTCCTAATGACCTCACATCACTAAATCATACTCTCAAACAGACAAGAAGCAGCTCAGATCACTTCATCCTGCTCTGTAACTGTACGTCAGAAGGAGAATTACTTGTAAAAGGATGGGGACATTCAACTGACTTTCTGAAGTTTACACTAAAGCTGTAATTGTTTTATTGTTTGATTAATAAACCCCTATGCATGCTGAATAGATTATGGCTTATTTAGATTGAATTGCTCAAACAGTAGAGCATAGCATTAGCCACAATAAGGTCATGAGTTCAGTTCCCAGGGAATGCATAAACTGATTAAATGTTTAACTTGGAATCCAATGAAAGCAGCTTTGGATAAAAGCATATGTCCAATGCATTTGCTTATAGACTACAAACAGCTATGCAGATTTGTTTTAGATAGTGTCTATTATGTGATGCAAAGCTGAATTAGTAGCATAATTACTCCAGTCTTCAGTGTGTGTTCAAAAATACAGTAAAAATGTAATATTGTAAAATCTTATTACAACTTTTTAAAATCGACTGTTTTGTATTTTTATATATTTTAAAATGTAATTTATTCAGGTGATGCAAAGTTGAATTTTTAACATAATTTCTCTAGTCTTCAGTGTTTGGTCAAAAACACATAAAAAATTTAATATTGTAAAATATTATTATAGCTTTTTAAAATTGATTGTCTTCAATTTTATATATATTTTAAAATGTAATTTATTCCTGTGGTGCAAAGTTGAATTTTTAGCATAATTACTCCAGTCTTTAGTGTTTGGTCAAAAATATAATAAAAAATAATATTCTAAAATATTATTACAACTTCATGAAATTGATTGTCTTCTTTTTTATGAATAAATATGAAAAATGAAATATGAAAAAATGAATATATTTTAAAATGTGATTTATTCATTTGATGTAAAATTGAATTTTTAGCATCATTACTTAAGTCTTCAGTGTTTGATCAAAAATACAATAAAAAATAATATTGTAAATATTATTACAACTTTTTGAGATTGATAGTCTTCTATTTTAAAATGTTTTAAAATGTAATTTATTCATGCAAAACTGAATTTTTAGCATTGTTACTTTAGTCTTCAGTGTTTGATCAAAAATACAGTAAAATGTAAAATTGTGAAATATTATTACAACTCTTTAAAATGTATTTTAAAATGTAAAATTACATTTTCAGCATTATTACTCCAGTCTGCATTGTCATGGCCTTCAGAAATCATTCTCACATGCTGATGATTTAGTGCAAGACACATATTTCCCATTATTAACAATGTTGAAAATAGTTGTGCTGCTTGTTTTTGTAGAAAATGTCACTTTTGATAAATTGAATGTCTCATTATGGAACACATATTCACTACTAACTAAGAGTTTTCCCTCAATAAACTCCTATTTACTGCTTATCTATAGTAAGTAAGGTAGATGTTGTAGTAGTTATGTTCAGATGTTTAGGGTTAAAGGATCTGGAATATGGTCGTGCAGAATATGTGTTTTATAAGTGCTTATACACATCCAATGTGCATGCTAATAAGCAACTAGTTAATAATGAACAGTATTCCCTAATCTAAAGTGTTAAAAACCCCCAACATTGTGAACACCAGAGTATGCCAAAAATGGTTTGGCTGTTTTTTGTTGCCTTTCTGAACAAGTCTTGCATTCAAGCTATACATTGTATCAGTGTGTTCTCTGGGAGTTAAACCCATGACCTTGGAGTTGCCAGCGCCATGCTCTACCAGCTGAGCTGCAAGAAAACAAACAGACATACAGAAATATACAATAAAGCCTCACAAACAGATGTACACACATCCCCTCACACACACGGGCAGTGTGGAACTGGCTGCCTGTGGCTCTGTTTATGTCGGGCTGTAAAAGCAGGGCCGTAAAAGCCCAGCAGAGAATGAGGCAGAATTCCGTCTAGACGGGACAATGCTTTCTACAGAGGTGTAGTTCACCAGCATTCAGAACAACCCTCAACCCCCACACAACGGCCCCGCTAACACTTCCACCATGTGTGCGGCCATCCACGCTAGAAAACGCCTTTATTCGGATGCGCATCTACACGGCGCGCAAAAGGTTAGGCTAATAATCGTTGCAGATTACACACTGGTGAATTAGACCCACCGCGGGGCCGGAGCTCCTTCATTAATAACAGAGCCAGCAAGTTCCTGTGCCGTAAACATTACCTGCTGTCACCAGCCAACAGACCTCGATTATATCACACTGATCAGATACTCTACAGGGTGGATTTATTTTCAAAGCAAACATGTTGAGCAGTCAAACAGCCATCTGTCTTGCTGCCATCGCAGGGCCAGAGTCGCCGTAATAAATGCGAGCGTTGCAGTCGAGTGTATTCACATAAAACAGGATAAATTCTCTCTTTTTTGGCATCTGTACTTATGACATTGTTATAGATTTCCTCATGCGGTCCCAGAGCGGAGGCCCTGGCCAGCCGTTTGATTGTTTGGGACGGAGGGGTGTGAAATACGGAGCAGGAGAGGAAGGAAGAGGTGCAGGCAGGCGAGAGAGAGAGAGAGAGAGAGGGAGGGAGAGATGGAGGGATGAAAGAAGGGTGGAGGTCTCATTCTATTCTAGCTGATGGGTTTCACTGCCCCCCGCATTGTTCTGTCTCATTCCAGCCCCATCCCTTCGGAGAGCCCTACAGCAGTACACATCCTGTCATTTTACTGCAGATATGGCACGCACACACATGCATTACGAGCGGGCGAGCCATTATCTTTGTTTGGCCATGAGGGGTCTTGCGCTGCACAGGGAAATCTGAGGGAAGAGTCGAGGTGGTTGTATTAAAAGCAGGCTTGGGTAATACGGAAACATAAAGCTGCACGAGATTCCCAAGCCCAAATGTGTGATATAAGGGCTGAATGTGTGAACACTGCAGGGTTTAAAAGAAACACCCACACACACCCCTCCCCCACTAGCACCACCACCATCATCATCATCATCACTAAAACTCTTCACACAGCACCATCTAGTGGTCACTGATGGTCAGTCACGCAGCAGTCACTAATGTGTTCTGGGTAAAGATGTGCAAAAACAACTATTATAAAAGATATATAAGGTAATTCCATGCAAATGTCAACCTTACCATGAAAAAATAAAGTTTTTACCAAAGGTTTTTACTATACTGATAGCACAGATGTCAACATTTGCTGGTTCAAATATCCATGTGAGGTCTCTATTAAAGTTTTTAAAGCATTTTTAGTGCATGATTTTCCATAGTCTGGTAAGTGCCATTTTCAGGCTTGTCACATCCATAATAGTACATATTCCTCATAAATAGACAGATCAAAATTAAAATAAAATAACAATTATATGTTCTGTGAAGAGCCATCACTTCTCTATTTGTTGGGTATTATTGCATCTGGTTTGTGCATTTTAATTCGCAGAAATCCTACAAAGTATGTTGTCTCTCAAAAACTGTGTTCTTCTTTGCCACATCCATAACGTATGATTATTTCTCTTTTTTAACATAGAAAACACATACATAGACTGACGGATGTTTAGACTCTATCAACAAGGGTTTATTAAAATATAAACAGATGGTTCGGTATATTGGTAACACATACATTCTCTAAGCATTTATATGTCCCATCCATAACATTATATTTGCCCTGTAATGTAAGGAAAACATGACAATACCGTGGTAGTCTTTGAGGTACCTATCAGAATGGAATTTGTACTTTGCAGTATATGGTACCATCTTACTACTTTTTTTGTAAGTTTGGTACTTTTTTTGACTTGATGATTTCCATGCAAATATTTCAAATATACATTGGAAAAATAAAGGAACTTATAAGTGTTTAAATATCATGGTGTATGAATATGGCAATTAAACAGCACCATAGTTAACATCCATTAATCAGGTTAGTGGATGTGGTTTTGCACTTTGGACAATGTTTTATGAAATTTAAATGTGAATCTGGACCACAAAACCAGTCATAAGTAGCACGGGTAAATTTGTAGCAATACACTGTATGGGTCAAAATTATTGATTTTTCTTTTATGCCAAAAATCATTATTATATTAATTAAAGATCATGTTCCATTAAGATATTCTGTATATTTCCTACCGTAAATATATAAAACCTTAATTTTTGATTAGTAATATGCATTGCTAAGGACTTTGGACAGCATTAATGGTGATTACCTCAATATTTAGACTTTTTTGCACCCTCAGATTCCAGATTTTCAAATTGTTGTATCTTGGCCAAATACTGTTCTGTCCTAACAAACCATGCATCAATTAAAGCTTATTTATTCAGCTTGTATATCTCAATTTTCAAAAATTGACCCTTATGACGTTTTTTTTGGTCCGGAGTCACAAATGTTAATCTTTATAGAAAATAATGAAAATCACTGGTTTATAATACTTAATGAATTAATGAATTAAACAATAATTTTTATTTAGAACTTTGAAACAAAATACATTTCTTTAATACATTAAATTTCTGCATTAACTATGGTATTATTATAAATAATATTTAATGTAAATATATATATATATATATATATATATATATATATAAAACCATAGTATTCTTTGAGGTACTTTAAATACCATGAATGTGATCCTTACATACTTTTCCAGTACCATAAAACATCAGATGGCAGTATCATGGTAGTGAAATTCATGTTATACTCTTAAGTATTTCCAAAAATACTGTGTTACTACCTTGGTACGCTCAAACACATTGCAGTACCGCTGTAGCTGAAGTACTTTAGAAAATGGTATTCTGTAAATTTGGAAATATACAATAGAAAAAAAAAATGGAAATGCCATGGCACACTTTGACCAATATGTTTTATCCAAAAATCATAAAAAATCTCAGGATTTTTGCAGAGCATAATGAAAACAACTGGTTTCTATTGCTGCTTAATGATCTCATCTACATTTCCTCGAGCGAACGAAGAACTGCTGGCTCAATGATTTCCCCCTCCCTGCTCTTCCCATAGATTGGATTTCTTTGAGCTAATGATTTTGACAGACGGATACACTAGTGTTTATAGGTTCATGGAGAATTAACACATTTATATTGGTTCCTATGAGATTTAGCTCAGCTGACATCAGTGTGTTTCGGTGCATGTGTAATTAGTAAAACTGTGCCCTCTGGTGGAAGGGGAATAAATCATGTTATACCTACCAGAATGCCCGTCGGAAATAAAATCACAAATGAGATTGCTTCTCAAGGACAGCAGTGAGACAAAACGGAGACTTCTCTGACAGTTTTCTCCTGAGAAAAAAAGGTAGGCTATTTCTCCTATGAACTCATACGATGCTTCATCAGATTCTCCCAAACTAAATTAGCCTATCTGGAATATTGTATCTATACTCTACCAGTATACCATCACATATAAAATAATACATTTATGTAATCTGGAAGTGCTAAAGGAATGAGATTGCACCGAAATTAAACATCCAAAAACACGTAAAGGAAGAGAGACGGTGTGTTTAAAAGCGTCTGTGTTTAAGGCGCTGACCACAACTCAGTAACTGTTGGACTAATTCAGACACACTGAGGTAAAAAACATCTCATAAATCATGACTTGCGGTGGGCTGGTGGCCTCCACAGCTTACAGACGTGGAATGAGATACGCTATACGTGTGTGACGAAACCATTAAAGGTGTTCCTCACCTGAGCAAATCCCAGTCGTGGCCGCGACAGCGCGGAGGTCAAGGCGCTCCGACACACTGTGTAAACAGAGCGCGTGATAAATGTGTGTACATCGCTTATTTCACTACATTAATTCAGAGAGAACTTCAACAGTTAAGCCCGTACACACTCTGAACTTAAACAGCGTTTGCTCGGCAGGAAAACTGAAGACGGACGCTGTATTTGGAAAGTTGTTTTAAAAGTACTTTATTTCTTTCTTTCTTTCTCATGTTATCAAAAACTCTCCGTTACAAAAAATATTGTGGCAGTACCACAGTACAGTGATGACATACTGCCAATGTACAGATAAATAAAAGTAAGCCATCAACTAAAACATACAATAAAATAAGACAGTGCAGTAATGTTGTAATTTGAACATTACTCTGCACATACATACAGGTGTAATATTCTTCCGTATAATGTATTGCAGTGGATAGGGCCTACTGTAAGTTGCCTACAAGCAGCCAAGTGTTTCACTATCTTTTCCAACTTAAAGTATTAAAATTAAAATATGTTAAAGGGACAGTTCACCCAAAATGAAAATTCTGTCATTAATGACTGAACTATCCTATTAACATGTCAGCAAGAATATGTTAATAACATTGTATTTTTGGTTATTTATTTATTTGATTGTTTGTCATATGATCTTGCATGTTTACCATGGCAGTGAAGCGTTCTGGAGAATTTAGGAGCAATAACAGAAGGGTGATGTAAACAGGTAAAAAAAAAAAAAACTGTTCTACTGTTCTTCTCATGAACCCTAACATCCATCTCTCCTCTATTCTATACGAGTGACATTTTTGTGTCAATGACAACCTCAAAAACCAATACAATCGCATTTATTATTTGCTTAGGTCTAAATTTATCTCTCACCTTCATCATACACAGTTCTTTATTATTTCTTACATTTTTCTGTAATTATTTAGACTTTATAATAGACAGTTCTTATCATTTATCATTATTTTAATATTTTTTTATATAAATGATAAAAAATTATAATTGAAAATGAAAATTAAGTTTTTTATTCTTTTAATTCTTAAAATTCTTTTTTATTTTTTATTGCACTGTAGCTTTCACTTCCATACTTCATATAAATACATATATTTATGCGGCCTGTAGTCAATGATTCCAGTGAATGATGCAGGTTAACGCATTTCTTCCATCAGCATCTGTCACTGGCTGTGCAGATTCAGGTTTTAGGGACCATCGAGTTGGTGGTGTAACTTTCAGCATCCATCGTCTATAATGTATTTGAGCTGCATGCCCAGTCCATCTGTGCTTTTTACTTGCTGCGTCCATGATCACATCTTCCACTCTTGACATCTTCCACAAACATTTATTTGTGATTTTGTCTACACCTACGTCATTCGCTGGAACGCCACACTCGTGAACACATGTACAACAGTTAGCAAAAGCTATACGGCTTATTAAATTGTAAATATGGATATTTTTCTTATACAAAGGCATCGTTTTGCTTCAGAAGGCCTTCATTAACCCCCCGGAGCCATGTGGATACTTTTTATGATGGATGGATGTACTTTTTTTGTTTCAAAATTTGGACCACTACCCACTCCCATTATAAAGCTTGGAAGAGCCAAGACATTTTTTAATATAACTCCGATTATATTTGTCTGAAAGAAGAAAGTCATATAATGAGGTAATTTTCATTTTTGGGTGAACTATCCCTTTAAGCATTCTTTGCTCCATTGCTCTTTCAGTTACAGAGTTTCTGTTCATCTGATTTGGTTAAAGACCACATTTCACTCCCATATAATAATGCTGGAAGTATGGTGGTATTGAAGAGATGTGCTTTAAGGGTTGGCTCATTAATGGTAGTGATCACCTCACTGCTTTCCATTTGTGAGATACAGTAGCTCACTACTGTTGATGTGTTCCACTATAATATCTCAGCCCAGTTAGCTTTAACTATTGATTTCTTAATACATATATACTTAAAAACAATAGAAGTTTATGAAATGTTTTTGTAAACGTGTGTGTGTGTGTGTGTGTGGAGGCAGGTCACTGCCCTCTGCTTGAGCCTAATAATGCAGCATTTGAATGTTACAATAATGCACTGAAAGGCATTTATTGTAGGAAAGGGTAGTTCTTACTTTTTATTAGTAAATCAGTTTTATGTTTTTCATCACTCTGCTGAGATACGGGCAGAAAAGCCTCCGTCACGAGGCCAACACATTAGCCTTCCACCCCCACCTCCAGCTGCATTCAACACATAGAAACAGACAGAAGGGATGTGTTGTGTGTGTGAGCACATAACTGTGTGTGCCTATGTATATTATGCCATAAGTGTGTTGGAAGGTTTCACAGAAGGGGGTAAAGGAGGACTTCCTGTGAAAGGCACGCTGACCGGCGGGCTTGTTTGTGTGGACCTCTGTGAATGTAGGTTTTGTTCAGTTTATGTAAGTCTAATGAGGTCCAGCTACATGCGACAAAACCAGAACAGTGTGGTTTTAGTCAACAAAGGTGTCCAGAGTGCTCTGAAATAAAGCCTGATCTGTAGCTAGCATTGCTGATTATAATAGAAGCATTCAAGTAATCTAGTTTAGTCTTTAGTTGCTTGCTTGCAGATAGATATGATGTGAGAAGAAGCAACACAACAATCCCGTAAGACCTTAATTTATCTTCAGAGCACAAATTAAGATATTTTTGATGAAATCCAAGAGCTTTCAGACCCTGCATAGACAGCAACACAACTGACATGTTCAAGGCCCAAAAAGGTAGTAAGAACATTGTTAAAATAGTCCACGAGTCCTGTAATTTTATCAAGCTATGAGAAAACCTTTTGTGCACAAAGAAGACAAAAAACAACTTTATTCAACAATTTTTTCTCTTCTGTGTCAGTCTTCAGTATGCATTCACATAGAAAATAAGATTCATTTTCACTGATGGTCTCAGACCTGTTGCACAAACAGGCCTAGAGAGTGTTTTCCACATTGTTGTTACATAATAAATCCATAAATGACACAGTCATTTATAGACACCCCATCTGATGCTGTCTCCACATGGACCATCAAGTGAAAATGGGTTTGAAATGGAGCAGTGGTTAGCAAAAAACATCCAGATGATGGCATGACGTCTCTGAATGAGACGAACAGAACTCTGCGGTTCTGGAAAATGCTCACAGAATGTGACCTCACCAATTAAAATCGCATTCTGTGGAGTTACGTAAAAAAAAGCTCCAAAATTAGCAGCTTTACATTATTATAAAGGATCGTCTGGAATAGAAACTGTTCCAGAGCTAAGTAAAACAAATACCTTGCAAGAAAGTGATTTTTAAACTTTTGGGCAATAACGCTGTAGTACTTCTGAGTATTTTGGGCCACAGCGCTGCAGCATATGGAGGAGCTAAAGGAGCGAGATTGTGTGGCCTCCTCTGGGGCTGCGCGCTCCAAACAATCCACCACAGAGAGAGGAAACATATTAAGCTAAACTGCAGGAACAATGCATCCAGTTTAAAAGTGTTTTACTCAACAATATAACAGGCCACTGGAGACAGGGATATGTGTTGGAGAGAGACAAGAAGAAAAGAGAAACCGAGAAAGGGAGAGAAAGAACGAAACAACTGATGATGAGTTGAGAGATATTGGGATTTCGGTAAACTTAGCTGCATGGAAGCTCCCTAAACAATTAATAGTGTTGCAGAGAAAGAAGAATAGCTCTGATTTGAACACTAAACCACTGCAGTACATCAATAAAGGCGGAAATAATGATGGAGAATGCGAACATGAGCTGCGTTCCAAAACCTAGTGAGTTGCTCTGATGCCTACTGCACATGGGCAACTGCCTTCAAGGTAGGATCCAAACTGAAATGGACCCCCTTATAAGCAAAGTCCAAAACTAACTCTTTAATGCACCTGCTAATGGCGGGTGACTTGAGAAGATTTACTAGCGATATTTTTTTGTTTGTTTGTTACCAGGCTTGATACTGTTTTTGAACTATTTTATAAACAAAAAATATAAAATTTGTTAATTATGATTTGTCTGATTAAAATCGCAATTTATAATGCAATTTTTAAGAGCTCCAGGCTATGTTTGTGTGTTGGGCTACACAGTTGAATGCACACAGCTTCTCTTTTGTTGCAACAGATTTATAAATGATTCTCATTCTAAATCTGGGAAAATGGTTGGCATGTGTTGCATTTCAAAATGCACATTACAAGTTACCTAAACCACCATTTGCAAAGATAGAGTTTGTGTGGAGCATTGTTTAGTGTGAAACAGTAAAGAGACACTGAAATAATGAGCTGCTTACACGTAAATGAACACAGTGCCATGCTTTACTTTATAACATAAAAAGAGCAGTATATATATATTTATATCGGAGCCTTTGTGATTTAATAATTGCACTAATCCATATTGTATTATCACAGCCATGCACTAGGCCGCATTTACATTACATGGTTCAAGTGACCTATTTCCAGGTGGACGGTTTTTCAGGCAGTGTTGCCAAGTTTGCTGTTAATTGGGCTACTTTTAGATTGTTTCCATAAGTTGTTTTTTTGTTGTTGTTTGTTTTTGTTTTTGTTTTTGTCTGTGGGTTAAAGCATTTCCCCCTTCACTTAGACCGTGATTTCAACTGAGGGAACCTCTGACGGAAGGGAAAACCATGAAAAAGAAAGGGATTGGGCTACTTTTGGGCTACTTTTGTTTACAGACCTGGCAATCCTGTTTCCAGTATCACTATGTCTACCTTGGGTCATTTCGACAATGAAAATGAAATTTCAACATGAAAACCTGTAGTGTAAATGTGGACTTAGAATTTAAAAAATAAATAATACAAATAATAATAACATAGTAATAAAACAATATAAAAAATAGTAATATAAATTAATAGTAAAAAAAATTGTTGGCCAAGTGGCTAGTGGTAATTTTGTGGCAGTTGCATTTTTTTTTTTTGTTTGTTTGTTTTTTATCAGAATACACTACTTTGAATATCCTTCAATAGAGAAAGATACTTTTTGCCATCATGTAGTTACAGCTTCTATCTGTAGAGACCAAGCGCCCATGTTTTTTTTTTTTTCGTCTTCTCTGCTTTCTCCATATATGGTGTTAAGTGCACTCACTGCACTCTGCTTATATTGAAAAGGACTTGTTTATAAAGTAAAACGTATTCATGCCACTTTTTTCATGTTTTATGTTTGCCTTATGTTAAACTGTTTTAAATGTACTTTTTTTTTTCAATCTACACTCCATACACCATAATGACAAAGCAAAAACAGAATTGTCACAACTTCATAAATGTATTAAAAACTGTAATATACCTAAGTACATTGCATAAGTATTCATACCCTTAACTCAGTACTTAGCTGAAGCACTTTTAAAGCCTTTTTGGGAATGATGCAACACGATTTGCACATCAACATTTGATGTGTCACTTTGGGTTCAAGACTAGGCTCTGGCTGGGCCACTCAAGGACATTCACCGAGTTGTCTATAAGTCACTCTTGCTGTTTGTTTAGGGTTATTGTCCTTTTGGAAGGGTGAACCTTCTGCCCAGTCTGAGGTTCTGAATGCTCTAGATTAGGTTTTCATTAAGGCTATCTCAATATTTTGGTGCACTGAGCTTTCCTTCTCCCTCAGTCCCTGCACACTTTACTTTTGTGATGGTAGTCTGCAGGTGATGAGCAGTGCCTGGTTTCCTTGAAACATGATGCTTGGAAATTAAGTTTATCAGACCACAGAATCTTGTTTCTCACAGTCTGCTTTTTTGCAAATTTCAAGTGTGTTTTCATGTGTCTTCACTGAGAAGAGGATTCAGTTTGGCCACACCACCATAAAGACTGGATTGGTGGAGTGTTGCAGTGATGTTTGTCCTTCTGTAAGTTTCTCCCATCTGCATATATGATCATAAAGTTCAACTAGAGTGACCATCAGGTTCTTGGTCACCACTCTAGCCAAGACCCTTTTCCATCAATTGCTCTGTTTGAGTTCTAGGAAGAGTCCTGGTTGTTTTAAACTTCTTCCATTAAGAGTAATAGAGACTACATGCTTCTGTGAACCTTCAATGTAGCAGTTTTTTTTTTACTTAGGGCTTGGTTTTTGCTCTTATATGCCTTTTCAGCTGTTAGACCTTTTATTAAGACAACTGTTCCTTTCCAAATCATACCCACAGGTTAACTTCACTCAAAGTGTAGTAACATCTACAAGCGATATAGATGCTCCTGAGCTAAATTTCAACTGTCCCAGATAAGGGTGTGAATACTTATGCAACGGAATCATTTGGGTTTTATATTTTTAATAAATTTGCAACAATGTTAAAAACCTGTTTTTTGCTCTGTCATTATGGTGTATGGAGTGTAGATCGATGTGGAAAAAAGTAATTTAAAGCAGTTTAACATAAGGCAGCAACATAACAAAATGTGAAAAAATTAAGGGGTATGAAATCTTTTGCAAGGCACTGTATGTATTAAGATTTTCAGTTAACAACCACTTTAGTACTGTTCTCATACAAAGCTATCGTATGACTTCAGAAGACTTAATAGGCAACACTAAGTTAGTACAGTGTGACCGCAGGCCTTGTTTATCCGTTTCCCAAGCTGCCATGTTTCTTCAGTTTTACTTTATGACTTATAATTGTTACTGCCCCAGCTGGAGGGCAGGAAGCTGATCCAAGACTAGCTGTTATAAGCGGATCTCCTCTCAGCATTCGTGTGTGTGAGTTGGACGCTCCTCCAGCACTCTGCGGGAGAGGGGGCGAGTAAGCGGACCCACAATTGTATTTTCTCTCTTGCCAGGGGGTCTCAATCTGGCAACCTGAGTGAGAGCTGTGTCTTCTGCCCAGCAGGGCGTTTATGGTGTTAGATTATAATTAATACAGGAATCTAATTCCACCTACTCTGTGTCAGAGTAAGATAATTATGGAGACGCTGATGGACGTCATCTGGCTCACAGTGGGCTGCAGAGAGAGGAAGAGGGTCATATCTGTACTGCAGATGTGTGTGTGAAACAGGTGTGGGTAGAGAACGAACAGAAAATAAATAAACACTGAAGCTCAAGCTCTAGTGTGTGTGTGTGTGTGTGTGTGAGAGAGAGAGAGAGAGAGAGAGAGATAGAGAGAGACCGTAAGCATTCCTGCCAAGAGTGTCAACCTGAAACAGCATTTGAATAGCACATTCAAGACCTACAAGTTTTACAAGAGCAAGTACACAGGTATACATGACAAGGTGCCATTTTACTTGTAAAGATTATTATGAACATTTAGGAAATTATATTTTAATACCATGTCCCTAATACTCATAACCACATAGACATTTGCGTTTCCCTCCCTAAATATTCAAATTAGAGGTCAACACATGTGGGAGTCTTTATCGCCTCCAGTCCTAAATATGTGGTTTCTAGTGCCAGTAGATAATCTTGCAGTGCTACATTATTTAATCCCTGTCACAGTGAATTTGGAATTCATACACTAATAATTGGAATAGCTAAATATTCGTGTAAGCACTTTCTGTGTGCCATGTAATAAATCACACATTATAAATGAAGAACTATATTAATACACATGCCATGTTTTGTGCTAATGCCTTTACATTATTTTTGGGGGAGGCTGAACATTAGGGTTGGAGGTCAGAACAAAAGTGGCTAAGTATCATACTACCATTAGGTCCAATCAATGCTTTGGACCAATAATTTATCTCATAAACTGTTGAACTGTTGAAGTGATACTGATAAATAAGCTACTCTAAGTGTAAAATGCCACAGTATAACAGAGTTGAAGACAAGTGTATTTCTCAAAAATGTAAGAAATAAAGCAAAAAATAAAAAATTGTATGAAATATTCTACATTCTGAAATTGGTCGTTCCAAAAAGCAAATATCATGTCACTATTAGTTTTCATTATTTTTTCTAATAACAGGGTTGAACTATTGAAGTGACAAGTACTGTATAAAGACCATACTTACCTCTGTACCACTAAGTGGTTTAAAAAATCCCTTAAATATTATACTAGAAAGATCAAAACATAATTTTCAAAAGGAGGGAGGGAAATGTCACAATATAACATGTTTGAAAAGACAGTGTGTTTCTCAGAAATGTAAAGCCTAAAACAGACTGTGAAAGCGTAACTGTTTTTACAATGAAAGCAAGTACCATAACACTGTGAGTTACAGTCAAAATGACCAAATGTGCTTTTGACCATTACTTACCTCTGAACCACTAATTTGTTAAAAAATCCCTTAAATATTATACCAAAAAGATCAAACCATCATTTTCAAAAGGAGGAAAATATCACAGTATAACAGGGATGAAAAGACAGTGCATTTATCAGGAATGTAAAGCATAAAACTGACTGTGAAAGCATAACAGTGAAAGCAAGTATCATAACACCATGAGTTACAGTCCAAATTCTTGTCCTTTGTGTCAAGATTTTTTTTCTAATAACATGGCTGAGCTATTGAAGTGATAAGTATAAAGACCATTACTTACCTCTGTACCACTAAGCTAAGTAAGTGGTTTAAAAAAAATCCCATCAATATTATACCAAAAACAAGAAAGATGACCAGTGTAAACAGGGTTGAAAAAACAGTGTTTCTCAGAAATGTAAAGCATAAAACTGACTGTGAAAGCATGATTATTTTTACAATGAAAGCAAGTATCATGAAAACATGAGCTATCAATATTCTTGTGCTTTGTGTCAAGATTTTTTGTAATAACATTGTTGAACTATTGTAGCAATTAGCATAAAGACCATTATTTACCTGACCCTGTGTTTCTCAGAAATGTACAGTAAAAGCAATTATGACACCATGAGGTACAGTCAAAATTATTGTGCTTTGTGTCAGTATTTTTTTTTCTAATAACAGGGTTGAGCTATTGAAGTGATAAGTATAAAGAACATTACCTCTGTACCAATAACTAATATAAGTGATTAAAATGCTTAAATATGATACCAGAGAGATCAAGCTATAATTTGTATTATTAAGGAGGGAAATGTCACAGTATAACAGGGTTGAAGAGAATTTAATTGATGTTTAAGGCATATAAAGGCAAATTTTGATTTTCTAGAAAAAAATTAATATAATTTCCCTCACGTAATGCTTATAAAAAAGTTAAGTATCTCAAATAACATAGGTAACCTGTTAATTATAGTTGTGCACAGAAATGGCACCACTTCTTGAGACACAGGAGAAACAGGTACACATTCTGTAGACGAGAATGTCTCCAAAGCAACTGAGGTGTTTTGTTGTTGGATGTAATAATGATCATAGTCGTAATTTACTCCCGACACTAAGACATGCACCAATCCCCGATCTGCCTAAATGCATCTAAGTTTGCACAAATCCAGCTTCACCTACAGAAGTAGTGAGTATAAGGGTTTTTTTTATCAATCTTTGCAAAACGCCTTTCCTAATAATGTGCTAGTTAGCAAGTTTTGCAGCTAAAGGCAGCTAAAGCAAACAGAACGTCTGGTCACCTCACGGAAAAGAGGGGCGGGGTGAGCAGAGCTCATTAGCATTTAAAGCAACATGCAACAAAACAGGTTACTGTCAACAGAGTTGATTTTGAAAAGGTAAAAAGGGTGTTTTTTACACTACCATCGCGGAATTTTAACCAAAGCATGTTATAGACTTTTAATTAAAACTCTAAAGAATCATATCAATTTTTAAATCAACCCTTTAAGATGCATTTCTGTTGATACAATCATGAAAATGAGCTTGTCCACTTTCAGCCACTTCCAGAGGTAGTCGAAAACACATTTGACTGGATTGCCTGGACGCTCATGTGGTCGAATGCTTTCAAAAAACCACAAAAGACTTTTTTCTAGAAAAAAATTAATATAATTTCCCTCACGAAATGCTTATAAAAAAGTTAAGTATCTCAAATAACATAGGTAACCTGTTAATTATAGTTGTGCACAGAAATGGCACCACTTCTTGAGACACAGGAGAAACAGGTACACAGGGTCTAGGTCCTGAACCGTTAGGTGTGTGTTTTAGTTATACAGAAGTCAGATGGCTCTCTAACCACTTCCAATACGTTCAGGACACACAGAGATGGGGACACTGAGTGAGAGGGAGCTTTGTGGATCATGATATATGTTGCATCTGTAAGGGTAAGGAACACCCACACACATCAGCTTTCATTTCCTGAGCTGGGCTGAGTCCAGATGAAGCGCTGTCATACTCTCTCTCTCTGATGGAGTGTTTTATTAAGTCACTGTCTGATATGTGTTCTGTACTGGCTCTACTGTGCAGGTCAGTATATTGTCCAGACAGTGATGTCACTGTAAGACTGATGTGCAGAATATTTCACTGTTATGGTCTTTTATTGTCATCCATTTGTTAAAGTGACTGCCCATGGGATAATGCATCTGTCTGTATCCATCCACACAGACCTACAATATTGCTTGATCTACGTTCAAAAATGAACTTGAAAGTAGCTTTTAATAACTAACTTAAACACGTTAAAATATAACACTGTAATTTTGTGCTTACCGTCTCGACCAAGGTGGTGCTCTTAAGGCATCTTTTCACAAACTATGAAAAGTGCAATTTTTTTTTGGTTCTCTCTTTAAATGATACTGTTGCTTAAAAGGATAGTTCACCCAAAAAATAAAATTCTGTCATTAAGTACTCACCCTCATGTCATCTTCAGAACACAAAACTGAGATATTTTTGATGAAATCTAAGAGCTTTCTGACCCTGCATAGACAGCAACACAACTGACACATTCAATGCCCAGAAAGGTATAGGACATTGTTACAGTAGTCCATGTGACATCAGTGGTTCAACCTAATGTTATGAAGCTACGAAAATACATTTTTGTATAAAAAAAGAAAACAAAAATAATGACTTTATTCAACAATTTTTTCAATTCAGTGTCAGTCAACAAGCTTTCACAAGAGTACGATGATGCAGAATAGTTCACAGAATAGTAGCGTTCATTCTGTTCATTTATTCCAAACGATTTTATTTTGTTAAATTTGAGAGTAATTATACAGTTAAGATTCAAAATTCATAACACTTCCTTGATTATCATGATGATCAACCAAACATGTATGAATAATGCATTTTATTGATAACAGAGCTAATTTTTCCAACTAACATCTGGGTTTGGCAACAAAAATGTGTAAAACATGCCACAATCAATTGCTCAATTCCTCCACATTCTTTCAGAAAATGTAAAAATCTAGTAAAAATGTAGATGTTAGGTTCAGTGTTGGGAAAAGTTACTTTTAAAAGTTTTACAATTTTGCATTACTCCATAAATTAAAAAAGTAACTAATTACATTACTTAGTTACTTTTTATGTAAAGTAAAGCATTACATTACTTAGCGGTATTTTTTGTCACCTGTTGGGTTTTCTTATTTATTTCTTTATTTTCAATAAATAAATGTGGGGGGCAACTGTAAAGTTCCTTTCACACCAGTAGTGGAAAAAAACACCTTTTTGTCATTTATTTCAAACTAACAGGTATATAAAGGTGTTGTGAGAGAGCCATGAGTTGTGCGGTGTAGATAGATGCATGTGTAGATGATATAGTGGTATAGATCATAATGGTTTATGGATGTTATAGGTGTGGATGACAGTGTACTTTGTATAGTGTACAGTATGCTAGTGGTTTACATGTTGTATAGTGACATGTTGTACTGTAAACACACATTGTAAAGGTAAAAATGAGAATCAGCATCTGTGCTCTATATAGGCTGGAAATGTGTTGGCTCAGCTCTTTGGTGTGATCTGTACACATGGGTATTGAGCTCGCTGTAGAGGAGAGTGATGTCATGCACTGATGGATGTCATATGTTTAAGAAAACCCTGCTTCGGCTCTCTGATGGCCTGCTCTCTCACTGTTTTTTCACTTAAATGCATTACTTTCAAAAATGATGTCATTGTGATTTTAAGTATAACTACATTTTAATTTAAATGCAAATATTGTCAAACATCCAACCTCAATGAAATAGAGAAATGCACAAAATGTGGTCATTCATTTTGTTGCAATTGTCTTGTTATACATCCAGATTAATTATCTGATGCTGAATTGTTATTTTACAGAAATTCAACAATTTAGTTGTAGTTGTGGTATGTGATTTGTAAATGAAGATACATTTATTACATTATATGCGTTCCCACTAAATGGTTTAATGGTAAAGCACCTCACATATTCGGAGTAAAGAGGGGAAGCAGATGCAGATAATGCTCTGAGGACTGCTTCCAGCCTTGATGATTCATGAATCTAGAGTTTTAATTACTGTATAATTCGTTTATAAGCAAATTTAACACAACAGTAAAAGCAGGTTTAATTATAAGCTCACACAAATATCTACCTCCACTGCCACAGGCTGCTTTTATACTCACTGAGAGAGAGAATTATATTTAATATAAATTCTCAACATGTTTTTAATCCCTGTGGCTGTTGTATTTTTATTTATTTTATTTTTTTAATATTAATGACATGTGGGATCATGGGAACATAGCAAAATAAGTCTTTATTTAACCAGTTCCTTTTAAATTGTTATTTTTACTCTAAAATTTAATTGTGTTACAATGTATGCTCTATTTTTATTATTTTTTTTTTTTTTTAATGTGAGATGTTTTACATGGTATTATTGTTTATTCTTAGTTATTATTTGAAGGATGCTCTTTGCTGCTGTACAGCACCATTCAAGATATATATCCTTTTAGGCTCTGGTTTACTCTGGATACTCTATTGCTGATTAAAATGCTTGCTATCAACCAACATTTGTTGCTTTGGATAAAAGTGATCATTGTGTAACTTGTAACTAAGACAACAAAACTTGAAAAGGACAGACTGAAGTGTCATAAGACAGAGAGCTTCCTTTAGCTCAATACAGATGAAGTCCATTTGGTTGATTTGATCCTGTGGTGTGCTTTGATGTGTGTATCCTGGTCTTCCTCATTTGCTCCTCATAAGGACAGGCTAATTTCCTTTCATGTGAGTGACTGTAATCTGTCACATTTACACACACACATGCACACTGAGTGACTACTGATAGATGGCCTTTAAGCTCAGTGTTACAGACAAAGGCAAGACACTGTGTGAGAGTTTGTACCGGGGAGTAACAATTTCATTACTGGTACTTGGTAAGGCAAAAAACACATTATTATTGCTCATACTAAAGCTGAAAGTATGCTTCAGTTTCCAATTTTGGGACATTTTTTTCATAAGAAGAGTCTGTGTGAATGCAGCACACGTTAACTATGTGCATGCATATGTGCATATGTGTCTCAATTTGATGTCTGCGCATGTGCATTTGGTAGGTCCACTAAGTGGCAACACTCGCTGTTCGGCTATTGCTTTTAACAGCTACTCAAAGATAGGAAATGGCAATAAAATAACAAGACAAATATGGAAGCAACACAAATGGAAATAAAGGTGCCTTACTATTTATAAGTTTGGGGTTGGTAAGATTTTTTTTTAAAGAAGTTCACTTCCAAAATGAAAATGTATAGATAATTTACTCCTCCCCTTGTCATCCAAGATGTTCATGTCTCTCTTTCTTCAGTCGTAAAGAAATTATGTTTTTTGAGGAAGCATTTTAGAAATGTTCTCCCCATATAGTGGACTTCTATGGTGCCCACGAGTTAGAACTTTCAAAATGCAGTTTAAATGACGATTTTGATGTCGGAGGAGAAAATTTCAACCTAACCTAACTGTATTGACCCGGATTACACAGAGTTTGCATGCATATTGCAGAGCTAGACAAGATGAGCACTTGAGGTTAAAAAGTATATAAATTGTAATTATTTTAAGAAAATAACCAATTGTTTCACTAGATAAGACCCTTCTTCCTCTGCTGGGATCATTTAGAGCCCTTTGAAGCTGCATTTAAACTACATTTTGAATGTTCACTATATGGAGAACATTCCTGAAATAATTTCCTCAAGAAACATAATTTCTTTATGACTAAGGAAAGAAAGACATGAACATCTTGGATAACAAGGGGGTGAGTAAATTATCTGTAAAACTTTGTTTTGGAAGTGAACTTCTCCTTTAATGTTAAAAAAAAAAAAAACTGGAAGTTGGAATTTTTGAGTTCCCAGCTGGAACTTTTAACTGCTAGTCAGAATTCCGATTCAAAACTTAAGAACTTGAAAGAACAGCCCCAACTTCAGAATTCAAATTGGCTTCTTAGTGCATCAACTTTCGTGAAACAGTAGTAATATTTTGTTTGCACACAGCACTATCCAATCTCTGTCTGTGGACATCATCGTTCAGCATTTGCTCAAGATACTGCTTTTTATGTCTTTTTATTGACTGGTATGGAGGCTTCCATCTTGGTTTTCTGTTTTGTGTATTGAAAAACAGTCAACCCTGCTGAAAAAAACAATAGAAACCATCACAGAAATTCTAATGGTTTCTAATGGTTCCATCAAATATAAACTTGATATTATTCCCAGCTCCGACATCTGACTTCCAAGGTAAATGCACACAGCTTTAGCTCCAACCCTAATCAAACACACCCAAACAAGCTAATTTAGGTCTTCAGACTTACTAGAAAGCTAAAACAGTTAAGTTTGATCAAGGTTGCACAGTAACACATATGCATATAAAGCCTTGTTTACATCTGGTATTAAAGGGGTCTTTGGATGCAAAATTCACTTTTACATGTTGTTTGAACATAAATGTGTGTTGGCAGTGTGTGTACACAACCACCCTATAATGATAAAAATCTACCCAGTGTTTTTATTTAATCCCTATAATTAATATCCCCTTTTTCAAATCAAGCCGTTCTTAGCTTCTTGGCTATGTGACATCATACAGACCAAGGCTGCTCCCACGATAGTTGATTGACACGACCGTCTTACCTTAGACCCACCCTGAGTGAGCTGTGCACAATCCGCCATTGTTTCAACTCCGGTACAGGTGTAGACGAGAATGTCTCCAAAGCAACTGAGGTGTTTTGTTGTTGGATGTAATAATGATCATAGTCGTAATTTACTCCCGACACTAAGACATGCACCAATCCCCGATCTGCCTAAATGCATCTAAGTTTGCACAAATCCAGCTTCACCTACAGAAGTAGTGAGTATAAGGGTTTTTTTATCAATCTTTGCAAAACGCCTTTCCTAATAATGTGCTAGTTAGCAAGTTTTGCAGCTAAAGGCAGCTAAAGCAAACAGAACGTCTGGTCACCTCACGGAAAAGAGGGGCGGGGTGAGCAGAGCTCATTAGCATTTAAAGCAACATGCAACAAAACAGGTTACTGTCAACAGAGTTGATTTTGAAAAGGTAAAAAGGGTGTTTTTTACACTACCATTGAGGAATTTTAACCAAAGCATGTTATAGACTTTTAATTAAAACTCTAAAGAATCATATCAATTTTTAAATCAACCCTTTAAGATGCATTTCTGTTCATACAATCATGAAAATGAGCTTGTCCACTTTCAGCCACTTCCAGAGGTAGTCGAAAACACATTTGACTGGATTGCCTGGACGCTCATGTGGTCGAATGCTTTCAAAAAACCACAAAAGACTGCCTATTTGCAAACACTGACCTAACATTAAACGCATTATGGGATGCGTTTTGAGAAAGTACATTAATTCCAAGTAAAATCGTCATTACAATTCTATTTGCCCTCATTCACCCCTGACAAAATGGTGTAGAGTGTGATGAAATAAGACAAAATCCAAACACTAACGGACGCTGGAGATGCATTTGAAATGCATGTAAAAACCAGGTGTAAAAGGTAATGCGTCTCAGCTGCCCACTTGTGATCGGATCACTGAAAGCGCATCTTAATGCCAGCTGTAAACATGGACCTAAAACAACATCAGAGCGACTATGAACACCCATTCCTAATACTGTCTCTCTCTCTCAGTGGTGGGCCTCGTCCTAACGACTGTTTCTCTTTCAGTGGCTCTGCAGCCCGCAGGCTCCTGAAACGCTTCATTATTCTCTTCTCTTCTGTTTCCTGTTATTGATACACTCTAGATTTCTCCGCTCCATTGATCCCATGCAGCTTACAGATTAAATGAAACAACAGTGTGTGATGAGAACAACCCAAGAGCTGCCTGAGGACCTCTCCAACTAAATCAACACAATCAAACCATCAATTCTAATCTATAAATAAAATGACAAGGACTTAGGCAAGAAGTTGATTTAGAATACATCTGCCAATACAGAGAGAAAAAAGCGACTTCGGACCACGAATATCTTCTGGATCACGCTGCACTTTGATGTGGTCCTTGGCAGTCGTTCCCAGTCCATTTGGAGGGATGGCATCAACATTAGCCATTAGTCGTGCCCCATGGCAGGACAACAGAAACACATTTTCAGAATGAGCTTCTCGTGGCCTCTCGGCTCTGTTCCTTCGTAATGAGGATTCAGAGGTTTAGGTTAATGAAGGCCTGGGCTGGCAAGACTGAAGCCCTGAAGCTCAGCGCTGCTGTTTAAAAACCTGCTCACATGATCAAGAACTCTTTGGCAAATAGTATCACTGTTATTCTCGATCCCTGACTTTCTTTTTCTCCTACACTATCAACATTACGTGACTAAACCCAAAAGTTTATGATATTAGCTATCAATACTGAAAGTCTACAACTTCTAGAGTGTTGTGTCAGTAAGTTTACAAGCATTTATTTCTCCTCAATTGAAATCCAATATGATTTCAGTTTCTGAAAGTTACGTTACTTGCGCAATATATTTTTAACATTTACATGCTTAGTTTTTTCCTTACGATTGGATTACACTCTTAAAAATAAAGGTGCTTTAAAAAGTTCTTCACAGCGATGCCACAGAAGAACCAATTTTGGTTCCACAAAGAACTATTCAGTCAAAGGTTCTTTAAAGGGGTCATCAGATGCTAAGTTCACTTTTTCATGTTGTTTAAACATTAATGTGTGTTGGCAGTGTATGTATCTACCCTATAATGATAAAAATCCATGCAGTGGTTTTTAATTAATCTGTAAAAAGAATATCCCCTTTTTCAAATCGAGCCGTTCTCAGATGCCTGTCGGTGTGGCGTCACACCCACAGAGGCCGCTCCCACGATAGTTGATTGACATGAGCTCTTCCCTTAGACCAGCTGTCACAGTCCAGTAACTTTCCATGTTTCGATGCCGAATCAGGGATGTAAGTTAGACAAGAATATCTCAGATTGAGTGATTGAGGTGTTGTGCTGCTGGATGTAATAATGAACATAGTGGTCGTCATTTACTCCCGACATCTGAGCTGCTAAAGATGCAGTGGATTACATTTGTTTGTGAAGGGAAAGCACCTCCCGATCTACATATATCCGTCTATGTTCACGTGAATCATTCATGATCCAGCTTCACTTACAGCAGAAGTGTGTATAAGCATTTTTTTTATGAATCTTTGCGATCGCCTTTCCTTATAACGTGGTAGTTAGGAAGTTTAGCGGCTAAATACGGCTAAATGCGGCTAAAGTAAACAAGATCGTCATTCCACAGAGAGAAGAGAGGGGCGGGGTGAGCAGAGCTCATTTGCATTTAAAGGAACAACCCCTTAGAATGAGATGATTTTTGCAGAGCTCATTTTGACAAGGTAAAAGGGTGTTGTTTTACAAAACCATTGCGAATTTTTAATCAAAGTATATTAGAGACTTTTCATTAAGACCCTAAAGAATCATATTAACTTGTGGAAAATGGGCCTCCGATGACCCCTTTAAGTAACCACTTCTTTCTTACCTTTTTACAATCTAAAGAACCTTCTTTCACCACAAAGAACCTTTTGTGAAACAGAAAGGTTCTTCAGATGGTAAAGGTTCTTTATGGAACCATTTAGACAAAAAAAGTTCTTCTATGGCATCGTGAAGTAACTTTCTTTTTTACTTCAGGTCTACACCACCCTTTCCAATTTGATCGCATTTTCATTTGGATCATTTGCGCCATCCATTTGATTATAAACCAATTATTTGGGTGGATGTAAACGTAGCTAGTGTAGCATAATAGGGGAGTGCGAGGCACAAACTAACGTGGGGTTAATTGTAACACACGTGGTTGAAATATTTCCACACATGCTAGCATAGAGAAAAGAGTGCACCAAATTCAATAACCTTTTAAAGATATTGCTGAATATTTATTTTTTTTTTGTAGTAAAAGTACATATCTGGCTAAAGTAAAATTTTCATCTCAATTTTTGTATTAATTTAAAATGAGACAAATCTGCTATTATTTCATCTCCAATCTGTTATTTATCAGCTTAGTTTTTTAATGCTTCGTTGACTAGCAGAACAAACTAATCAGTTTTAAATTCCAGCTGCGCTGATGGGGAACGTTGTCAGACTGTGTTACAATGTGCCCCGCTATTATTAAACTGCTATTCTATGACGTTAGCAATGTAATTTACACCCTTTACTTTTATTAGTTTTAATAAGAAACCACAATAAATAGGTGAATAAAGACTGACAATCGTTTGATGTTCAGGACTTATTATTTCAAGAAATATAAAGCATTTTGGCTCATATATGTCTCGTTTTGTTTTGTTTTTTTTTTGTTTGTTTTTTTGTTTGTTTTTTTCTGAACGTGTTTCTTCATTTGCCCACATTGTTTTGAACTATACTGTATAGATGTGTGATCAGGGTTGTCCCAAGCAATAGTTACAATGTTTTCATTGTTAAACTCCAAAATTACATTATTTTTATTTCTTAAACACTATTATTTTATTTGAAAAAGTTTATTTCATTGACAAAATATTTTAGTTTGTCATGTATATTTTTTCATTCGATCAGATGGTCGAACATGTTACAACATGTCCCTCACATGTTACAATGTACCCACATAGAGGGCAAGTTGCCACATTTCACTTCCATTGTTTTGAGGTAAATAATGAAAAATATATACGCTGTAATTATGAAACAAAGCAACACATTTGTATTAGACAAGTGTGAAATAATGTGGATAGAAAATTATACTCTGAACCCAAAGTGGGTATACACAAATTGAGAAAGTCAGAAAGTGTTAGGTTGTGCCCCGCTCTCACATACTTCCCCCTTATGATGTTCAAGCAAGGCTATTCGTTAAGCCCCTGTTTACGCCTGGTATTAAAATGCACTTTTGTCAATCCAATAACAAATGGACAATGCTAAAATACAGGTGTAAACAGGGTCTAAAACATTTTAAGCATGTCCACTTTTAACCAATTCCCAAGGCAGTTGAAAACGCATTCATCTGGATAGCTTTCGTAGTGTAGATGCTCATGTGGTCGATTGCATTCAGAAGCTATAGTTTACACTTTATAATGTTTTAAATATGGATATTTTTCTTACACAAAAAAAAAAACATAGATTCACTTCAGAAGGCCTTTATTAACACCTGGAGCCATGTGGAGTACTTTTTATGATGGTTGGATGCACTTTATTGGACTTCAAAATCTCAACAGCCATTCACTGCCATTATAAAGCCAGGATGTTTGTTTAATATAACTCCAATTGCATTCGACCGAAAGAAGAAAGTCATATACACCTAGGATGGCTTGACGGTGAATAAATCATGGAGTAATTTTCATTTACAGGTGAACTGTCCCTTTAATCTTTGCCAGCTGAAAGCATATGTTTGGTTTGAAGGTGAAAAAATGTAAAAAGCTCAACATTTTCTTACCAGTCCTGATTCTAACACAAACCCACATGCTTTTCATTGTCTTTTTTCACTTGGATAAGTAAATTGTAGGAGCCTATTTTGCAATATTAGTGATTTAACATTTAGAGACAAAAGAGCATATGTAACAGCAGGTGTAAATGGTCACTCTGATCTATGTACTTGTTATCTGTTTGACCTAAACACATCTTCATACCAGGTGTAAACAGGGTCTAAATCCACAGGGCCTGAGATGAAACGTTTTATGGGTGGGACTCCTCCTGAGTCTTCAGAAGGCTAATATTTCCAGTTGTTCTCCCCCAGATGATGATCCTGCTGTGGAGTAAGCACATTTTCTGTGTGCGTGGAATATCTGGATGATCTACTGCATTGCCAAAATGTGCAGAATAAAACAAAGCACGTTGCATGGAATTTTGTGTCCCATAATGCATTGCACTCAACTTGACCTTCCATTTCCAGCATGACGAATGCACAGAAAGTGATATCAACATATCAATGTAAAATTAATATTTTTTTCTTTATCTTCTGATTCCTAGAACTTGTAATGTGCACTTGTAATGTATTTAAAAAATATATATATATATATATATATATATATATATATATTATAAAACTGTTAAACTACAGGTAATATAATATTGATGAAATTAAAGGCCACTTTCTCAGTGCATTAAAACTTTTTACTTAAAATATCAAATATTTTAATATTATTTGTCAGGTACATTTGATTTAGCTAATGTGTTGACTAACATACTAAAAAACATGTAAAATACTTATAATCTTAGTGTTTATTATTGTGTTATTCAATATTACAATAAACTTCAATAAACTTCATAATTACAAATGTGTATATTTGAATGCATGATAGAAATAACATTAGTTTACCATAAATGTCATTACATTCAGCTGTAATCTGTAAAATGTGTGAAAATTATGAAATTACATGTAGAGATGTACTTAAGTCTAATACATTCTAATGCATTTAATATAAATGTAATTATTGTTATATAAATTTTAGTGTTTACATTCTTTTAAAATGTTTTTATTTATTATTTATTATTTTTGTAATAAGTACTTTTTTTTAAAGTTAAAGTGTATTTATTTTTGTTATGTTGAGTGAGAGAAGTCAAAATAGCAGTCCACGGATATCTGTGCTGCAGTCAGATTTGTCAGGCTGTATTGTGTGAGTCTTGTGCAAGCTTTCCTAAAAAAAAGGGCAGTATTACTTCATACATAGCAATACAGTCTGCATGAATTATACAGTGTGTCTGTGCGTGTGCGTGTTCGGGATCTTATGCAAATAAGGCTGTTGGTTTTATCTTGTAAATTATGGCTTTGGTCTTCTTGTTTTCTTGCTTACATAAATCCCGGAGCAGTAAATCAATGCAGAGCGCCAAACACAAAGTAGCGCAGAGAAGCTCATTAGAATTTAGCGCATGTGATTGTAATCAACGCTTCTTTTTTCATCTTGCAGTACTTTTATTGCATCTTGTTTACATTTGCAAATCCGCACAACCATGTGTCAGACAATTGCAGACTCATCACATATAGCTGTTTATTGGAAACAGAATAATTCACACATTCACACAGTTCTGACATGTGCAGAAAACGTAAAGCACAGAGCAACAGGGTGAGAGAGCTCTTGGATCGTATCTTTGGTATCAATATGTTTCAGCTGGCTGGAATTCCCAGCTGCAGCCAATCAAAACAAGCAAATCATTCCAGCCCCGAGTAGCTTTACATCACACATAAATCATCTGCTGCATCCCATAGAGTCCTGGCACATCTCCAGCCCCAATCACCTCAGACACAGGCAAACACACATAGGTGCTCTCTTCTACACGTTACCGCTGGGTTTGTGAATGTGGATTTCCCCTCATTCCTCTGTGATGATTACTACAGTTTTCAGAGAAAAGTGTAAGAGGCGATGGAAGGCTGTATGTAGTTGTAAAGGTTTTGCTTGCATGGCACTGTCTGGGTCTAAATGCAGCTTTCTGTAATTAGTAAAATGCAATTTGTAAGGTTGAAAATTATATTTATTTTTTTATCACAACATAAAAATTAAATGAACATGCATGGGGTAAATTTTAAGTCATATTTACTATTTTGGGGTGAGGAGATGTTGTCATTTTTGCCGCGCAATGCAACAGCTAAGCAGGCTATTTTAGTATCATTGAGATATTATTATAGTTTTTATAAACTAGTCAGTTTCATTTTAGGTAAAGTTGTTTAGTTTTATTCATTTTAAGTTAAGCACATTAAGTTAAACTATATTTAAAATTTGAAATGTTGCTTTGGCAGCTAGGTAAAATAATAGAGTTTTTAAAATAATATTTCATTTTATTTCAGTTCTTTTTTTATTTCAAGTAACTTTTTTTTTCAATATTCAGATATTCAGACTTTTTGGTTTTTCATAAAGTGTTTTTTCAGACTAGTGGAAAGAAAACACCCAGAAGGACCCTGTTAAGTGTTTATTTTATGGCACTTTATCTATTTGTTTTAATAGATTTCAATTCCGATACATATTTTTAAAGGCCGTTTTCTCAAAAATGAGTTTTTTCTCTTACACTGAGCCATAAATTTCCACTTCAGTAGCATTTACACACACCAGACTTTACATTTTTTTATTCCTATCTATATCCTGGAGGTTTTTACAGAAGGATTTGTTCATATATTAATTGCTTATTATATACAACATTTTATGGAGTGACAAAAATAAGATGCCCAAAATTACCTCTGTAAAAATATTTGACCGTAATATGTCAAAAAATAAATAAATAAACAAGAATTTTGAAACTGACTCCAGTGTTCAGATTTTTGTACTAGAAATGTATGCAAATTAGCACAGATTTTGTTAAATAATGCCTCATTTCCATATTTAAACCTAACATTTTAGAAAACTTGTAATACTTTTTTTTCAATTATTAGTGTACTCAGTCAACTAAGTAAGGTGATAACTATTAGTTGTTGTTTTTTTACCCTATTTACCTGCAGTGTCTCGCCTTATCTTTTGCAAAATTCCAGAATGCATTGCAAAGAGCTCAGTAAAAACAGTGAACAAAGCAATTGTCATTTACAAAAGAAAATGCATAAATATTTTTTTCTGTATTCCTTTATATTAACTGTTGCTGTTTTATTAGTTAGCGATAAAATATGTAACATTTAATGAATATTTTTTATTTTCTCACTACTGATTTTTCTTATTATTGTATCATTTGAAATTTTTTATGCTTATATATATATATATATATATATATATATATATATATATATAGTAAATTCAGCCAAAATGCCAAATGTTGTTCATTTTTAAACATACATTTTCCATATATTAAAGAAAAAATAGTTTAAATTTACTTGCTTAAAGGGATAGTTCACCCAAAAATGAAAATTCCATCATTAATTACTCACCCTCATGTTGTTCCAAACCTGTAAGACCTTCGTTCATCTTCGTAGCACAAATTAAGATATTTTTGATGAAGTCCGAGAGCTTTCTGACTCTGTATAGACAGCAACACAACTGAAATGTTCAATGCCCAGAAAGGTAGTAAGAAATTAAAATAGTCCATGTGACATCAGTGGTTCAACGGTAATTTTATGAAGCTATAAGAACACTTTTTGTGCACAAAGAAAACAAAAATAATGACTTCATTGACTTTAAATAATGGACTTTATTTAACGGTTTCTTCTGTGATGTCACATGGAATATTTTAACAATGTCCTTATCTGGGTCTTGACTGTTTCAGTTGTGTTGCTGTCTATGCAGGTCAGAAAGCTCTTTAATTTACTCAAAAAATATCTTAATTTGTGCTCTGAAGATGAACGAAGGTCTTATGGTTTTGGATAGACATGAGGACGAGTAATAAATGACAGAATTTCATTTATAGGTAAACTGTCCCTTTAACATATAGGGTAGGTATATATAAAAATGCGAATATAATGGAATGAGTCCTTTATAATGGATCCGTTGCCTGCAACAGTATTTATTAAGTCTCTCTGTAATCTTAAATTATTCCACCACAACAAAACACAATACAAACAGGACGCTTGTCATTCTAAACAACGGGCCACAGCAAATACACAGGCTTGATTAAACACTTGAAAGACAACATCCCAGGGCATTAGACCAGAGTAACACACAGACACGCAAAGTACCCTGTGTGTGAGGAGAGGGGAGAGGTCAATGATTTCAGTCTGCTGCTCCACACATGCCGAAGACATTAGTGCATATGTGCTACTTTTGTTTGGTTTTTCTGGAATCGGTCCAGCTGTATCAGATGTAATTCATCCGATTAGTGTCGGAATAAAACAGTTTTGCATTTGTTATTGTTAGCAGAGCTCTACCAAATAGCTTGGAGTGTTATCAAAGTGCTCCGTTATTAAAACGTCGGCTTATGGCTGTGAATATTTGGCAGATGTAAATACACTGTTCAAAATGAATACTGACTGTATAATATCTGTGCTGAAAGCGTATCGGATCGTCACGAACAACTGACAACAAGACATAGCAAATAACCTAAACGCAGCATATTTCTCTCCCGCGGCCCCTCAAACTACACAGAGTTTATGGAAGCTGCTCTTATCAAATTGTTAAGGTCTTTAATATAACATTCAATATCCTGGGTGAATTATTTTAATAGAATAAGTCATATTTCAGGTAGCCTGGCTTTCAGATGCTATCACAACCACACATTTGTCACCTGTCAAATTATTATCCACTGTCTGTCACGTTCATTTGTCAAAAGGAAGCCGCTCGGAGACACCGACTGTTTGAACCTAGCAAAATCAGATTTGAATTTCGATTCAAATTTGGACTTCATATTTATGGTAATGTTAAGCTAATAAAACGCTGAGATCCTGATGCCCATTTATTTACGTCTCGGAGTGTATGAAATGCCCACAGTTTTATATATGGCTCTGATCAGAATGAAAGCATGTGAAACAGTATGCAGTTTGCACCAAAAACATCACTGGTTTAAAGTTAAGATGTCTTAATAATGGATTTGTGTTTTACAAACACACAGTTTTTCACTTCGAAAGACGTTAATTGATGGACTGGAGTGGTGAGGATTACTTGTGGATTATTGTGATCAGCTGTTTGGACTCTCATTCTGACGGCACCCATTCACTGCAGAGGACCCATTGGTGAGCAAGTCATGTAATGTGAAGAAACAAACTCATCTAAATCTTGTATGACCTGAGGATGAGCGCATTTTCAGCTAATTTTAATTTTGGGATGAACTTTACCTTTAATCAGTATCTCTTGAAATTTAAATTGGATGCATTGAAATGTGGGATCCAGTATTCCAAAAAGTGCATTTTGGCTCAGTATACATACTGCATTCAGTGCTAGTATGCCATGTCAAATTGACCCATAGACACCACAGTGACGCACGTGACTTTTCACTTCGATCTCATTACAACTCATATTTTATGAATTGAAGTGTAAGTTGTGAAGCTGATTTCGGTAGCAGACATTATTCCCGGAGAATAACCTGGCAGGCCTCATAAAGCAAGCAGAACTTGGCCAAGGCCCAAAGACAGAGAGAAAGAGTTACTGCAGGCATTTACCAGGTTTTTAACACACTAATATTTCTGTGGTGCCCCCTGATCAATGTGGGAGAAAAGCATTTCTTATAATTCTTCCAACTACTTAGAGGGGGCCGGCTGAGTAACGGCAGACACATCCTGCCGACATTAATTCCACCTGTCTGATGGCTTTATGGAGCTCATTATCTGTGTGACAGTCAGACTGAGCGCTGTGTGCTGCAAACTTTACAACGCTGAGCAAACACAGAGCGAGGGAGAGAAAGAAATAGATAAGAGGAGAAAAGAAAGGAAAGAGAGGATGGAGTGCTTGAATGATGGGGTGACTACACCTTAGGTGTTGGGCATGTGAACGCTGAATGAAAATTATTGTTGGGAATGAATGTGTGTGACTGTATACACTGAAAACTATTTACTATTACTTAAATAGCATCTGAAAAATATGCATTATGCAACAATAAATAGATCATTTTGATATATTAACGTAACATTCTTTGCATTAGTAAAAAACTGCTGTTTTGCATATTAAATGTCATTTTTGTATCTGAAAGGGGTAGTTAAAATAAGAAGAGAACATTGGACAAAAAAGTACACTTATTTCAACATTGTTGACTAACATACTAAAGCACATGTAAAGCTGTTCCGTGTTATTCAGTATTGTTCAATGACATTGAAGTATATTTTAATTTACCATAAATGCTCATCAGTGCATTCGGCAGCACAAACATATGTCAAAGACAATAGAAGCAAATTATGAAATTACATATAAAGATGTAGTTTTAAAGGAATAGTTCACCCAAAAATAAAAATGTGCTGGAAACTTATTCATTTATTCAAGCCATTCAAGTTTCTAACCGTAACAGATTTGGAGAAATGTAGCATTACATCACTCACCAATGGATCCTCTGCAGTGAATGGGTGCCGTCAGAATGAGAGTCCAAACAGCTGATAAAAACATCACAATAATCCACAAGTAATCCACACCACTCTAGTTTATCAGTTAATTCCTTGTGAAGAGAAACGTTGTGTGTTTGTAGCAAACATGTTGTTTCTGGGTAAAAAATATTATGGAGTCCTCCATAATATTGCTTTAGTAAAAAAAAAGTCTCATCTAAATCAGGAGAGAAATATGCACAGATTAGACACTGTTTATTAGCAAAAACGGTTCAAAATAGTTTTAAACATATATGTTGGTGGATTAAGGGGATGGACTTTTCCACTGGAGGGAGCATTTTTATGGATTATGGTGTCATATTTTGGCCAACAGCAACAGATTAAAGTTAAAATGCCTTTATGTTGGATTAGTTTCTTTCAAACACAGGTTTTTGCTTCACAAAATGTTAATTGATAGACTGGAGTGGTGTGGATTACATGTGGATTATTGTGATGTTTTTATCAGCTGTTTGGACTCTTATTCTGATGACACCCATTCACTCCATTGGTGAGCAAGTCATGTAACGCTAAATATTTACAAATCTGTTCCAGTGAAGAAACAGACTCATCTAAATCTTGGATGACCTGAGGATGAGCGCAATTTCAGCTCATTTTAGTTTTGGGGTGAACTTTTCCTTGAATCAGAATTTCTTGAAATGTTGCTCACAGCGTATTTTGGGAATTCCATTCATGTGGAAAATGAGCATATTGTGCACAGTGTTCATACTCTATTCAGTGCTATACTGTAATGTTTTTTTATAGGCTGTTTGGACTCTCATTCTGAGTCCCGTTTGTGAGCAAGTCATGTAATACTACATTTCTCCAAATCTGTTACGGTGAAGAAACAAACTCATCTACAACTTGGATGGCCTGAATAAATGAATACATTTCCAACAAATTTTTATCTTTGGGTGAACACTTCCTTAAAGTCTTTCTTAAAGTATGTCAAAAAAAAGGCATTTTTAAAGGAGAAATCCACTTCCAGAACAAAGATTTACAGATAATGTACTCACCCCCTTGTCATCCAAGATGTTCATGTCTTTCTTTCTTCAGTCTTAAAGAAATTATGTTTTTTGAGGAAAAACATTTCAGCATTTTTCTCCATATAATGGACTGATATGGTGCCCCGAGTTTGAACTTCCAAAATGCAGTTTAAATGCAGCTTCAAACGATCCCAAATGCAGTTGTAAAAGATCCCAGCCAAGGAAGAAGGGTCTTATCTAGCGAAATCAGAATCAGAATCAGAATCAGAATAGCTTTATTGCCAAGTATGCTTATGCATACAAGGAATTTGTATGTGATGATTGGTTATTTACATAAATATAATTCAATTTATATACTTTGTAATATCAAATGCTCGTCTTGTCTTGCTCTCCCTGAACTCTGTTTTTTTTCCAGTTCGTGACAGTTAGGGTATGACAAAAAACTCCCATCTCATGTTTTCCCTCAACTTCAAAACTTCATCCTATATCGCTGTTTTACCTTTTCTGTTAAGGGTATTTGATCTTCTTTGCATGTTCACTTTGCATCTTGGATGACATTATCTGTAAATTTTTGTTCTGGAAGTGGACTTCTCCTTTTCAACAAATTGCATTTCATATAAATTAACACTGCAATTGCAAATGCAGTTGTCTGAAAACTTCTAAAGTATATTGTTTTCGTAAAAAGCGCTCTATTTAAAAGTTTTAAAAGTATGAACTTTTCTTCGCAAGTGGTTGAATTTTGCACATTTTTATAAAAAGAAAGAAAAATTGGGTATTCTATCTAAAATCCACACAGTGTGCACAGTCAACATACAGTGTATAGTGTGGAAACAGTACAAATACTGTAAGGTACTTCTACATTATATTTTGTGCGTGTTTGCGTATGAACCAGTGATCAGGTCCCAGGACCCTCGTGTGAGTCGGTTCATTATTGTTGTGTTAATGGCTTGCAGATGTGTGTGTTGTTGAGCTGTATGTGTTTGGAGGCTCTCTGCAGGGTGAGCAGTGTCTAGTTGGGGGAGGGGTGATTGTGGAGTGGGTGTGTCCATGTGGAGCAGGTCCAGCCACTGATTGGTGCGTTTCCTCACCGGGGAGCAAAGATGCCGATTTACAACCCTGCAGCACAGTGAACATATGTCTTTCTCTGCTCACTCAGCACACACACACAAACACCTAATGCCACACTGACATTCACAACCATAATACTGCTTACTTCCACACTTCCTACTGGATACGTTGTCTCCCCTGTGCGCTCACCAATGTTATGATACTATGCTTCACAAAATTTGTAGTCACTAGGTTTAGACTTACAATGGCCATCTTGAATTACAGTAGCCCCATACAGTGTTTCAGTTGCACTTAAACATGTCTAAATGTTATTAGTTAACAAAATATCAAATCATGTCTTTTGGATCAAATGCTGCAGGAACCTTTCACGCACATTTTTCTTAACATTTTTGCTCAATGGCTTTTAATCATCTGCCAGTGATTTTAGTGGCTATAAAAAGTCGGTTGCCCTCAAGTCCACACAAGTGTTTGGTGTCAACTTTCGTGTCATACTGAACACAGTATATCTGTAGCTTATTTAGTTAAAACCTGTTTTGTGAAACGCTTTGTTTTAAAGTATTTGAAAGTAACAAATTCTTGGTTTGACATTACCTAAAGCAATTGTGTTCATAAACATTTACACTGTATATTCTATTTCAAACAGCAAGTAATTAACCACATTTTTAAATGTCAGTGTTTACCAGTGATCACAGGAAGCTGCTAAGTTGCTAAAAAATAAGTAGCATAGAAGAGTATGTATTATGGAAATAATAAACGTTTCTGACTCACTTATATAGGACTTGGTAGCAACCTGATCTCATGATGAAAATGTACCTGTGGTAACTTTTTCGCAAGAAGCAAAATATGTAACGCCATTTATGTTTCGTCACATATTCGATGTGAAATATAATTGTACATATGGTACGTTATATGTGATGTTGGTTTTGTATGTGTCACCACAGTTCTGACATGAATTGTCTATTGAGTGGCACTATAACTCTAATGCTCCATGACGTTTTAAAATAACGTACCATTTGCACTACACCTAAACCCGATAGTCTGAACAAAAGTGAATGTGATGTAAAAACACAATCGCAAGCATGCCATTTTAGCTTGAATCTTTCAGCTCTTTCATTGTGAATCATGTCTTTCACTGGATTCATACCCAAGGATTCCACATCCTAAGTCCAATTCCAAGCCAGATGAGCTACTGAGCAAGCTTATTATGTCTGGAAAGCAAAACATATGGAGCTCATAACTATGTATGAAAATTATTACAAGTGCTCGCTGTTTTCTTTTGGAAACTGCAGTGATATGTACCTATTAGTATATGTTTTGCGTCTTGCGAAAAAGTTCCGCAGGTACATTTTCATCATGAGATCAGGTAGCAGACTTAAGTTCATCTGTAGGGTACAATGGGGCTAAAGCCTGCGGAAAAAAAAAAGGCACATTTGATATTATTTTCCTCTTAGCCACTAGATGGCAGAAAAATATGGCGTAGCACTTTACAAAACATATGCTTTTCAAGATACACATGCAAATTTGCCTGATCTTTGACATTTGGTGTTTTTTAAAAATGTTGTAGATTTAAGTAACAAATGAGAATTGCTAAAAATATTTAATATATCTTGAGACAAAGGTCTTCTTAATAATTTTCAGTTTTGTTTAAGATAATTAAAGTGGCAGTTTTTAAATGACGAAAGCGCACAATAATTAACATGATAATTAACAGAAGGCTGACTTTTCCATTTGTTGCCATGACATGGTTAGATTCAGATGGTAAATATCATATATTATGTTTGATGTCCATCTTAGAGATAATCACCATGTTCAGAATGAAAGCATCATATTTAAAAACATGATATTAATCATATCATATGATAAAATATAATTTGTTGTTACTACTGTAAATATATATTAAATTATTATGGGCTCTCCTTCAGTGCTTTCAGAATCTTTATATTTTAAAAAGATTTTGTTTCTGTATTTTAAACTATATGTTTTATTTTCATATATTTTAATAACAGTGTATTTACTGAGCAAAAATGTATTATTTTTATCAAAATAAACAGAAAATAGTATGATCTTTGCTAAAGTAATTGTTTTGAGCAAGCATTAAAAAAAAACAAAACATTATTTTAGCTAAAGTATTTAGCTGTGGAGTAAAAGGCCACCGTTGACACCTCATACATTTATACGATTTTTAAACAAAATGAATGACTTTTATGATTTATTTTCACACACAATCTGTTGCTTCATAAATGTTCAATACAAATATGTATATATTTTTTCTGCAATCATACACTTTGGGTGCAGTGAAATGCACTTTTTTTTCTTAGGGTGTGCCTTTAGCCCTGTTGTACCCTATATATCATACTATACCCTATATCATAATTACTTCTGTTGATTTTGAAATATAGCTAAAGTGTACTGCTGAATGTACTGACAAGCATGTATGGCAAACTAAAATTCAGTTGAATGTTATTTCTATTGACACATGTATGTCATGTATTTAAATATGTGTCATTACACATTTATAATGTTATATAATACATATAAAATATATTAACTTTTAATGTTATGACATTATTTATGTATTGCTATTATGAAGTTTTTTTATTGAAAAAAAGGGAAAGTTTGGCTCATGCATCTTCAACGTCTGTTTTACAGGAGATCCTGGTGATCAGCCCATCCTGTAAGTTGTTCAGAGGGCTGCCATGTGCCTGGGGCCTAGAGATGGTCTATAAAAAACTAGTAAATCACAACTTCTGATGTTAGAGCACTTAGCACATCATCTACACAAGAAATGAGAGGCATGTTGCAACAAACCAAATCTTTGTTCTTTGAATGGAAATAATCTGTAATTTTTTTACAGATCCCTAGAGGTATGTTTATATAGTTGCTGGCATATATGTTTATATGTAAACATTGTTTTATTACATTTATTCCCCATTGTTGTTTGCTCAAATCTGTTATAATTTATTATTGTGTGTCCACGTGTCTTTTTTCAAAAGAAAGAAAGCATTCATCATAGTGAATTGTTACTAAAATATTAGTATTCATTTTTACAAGTTTTTTAATGCACTGTCCCTTTCAGCTCAGTCTGGCAACAAGCAAAGTTCTCACTTTCTCAGTATTGAAACCATGCCAGTTTCCATCTCATAATTGCAACACTTTGTTCTGTTTACATTGCATCAGAAGAGGATGCTGTTTCTGGATTTGCACTACCTGATTTGGATGCTGTTTCATAATTAGGATTCCTGCCCAATTGTGAGAAATATGATGATGAAGCCACTTACCCACAGGACTCTGAAGAGAGATCACAGAGACACAAACACAGTGTCCAGATGTGTGAAGTAACGGTCTTGTGATTTAACTAACTAGACACTTTGATGTGCTGGATCCCTCTTGATTCACAGTATTCATTGTATTTAATTGTGTGTGGTTTATGACTATCAGTATCTACAGAGCTCATTAATCAGTGCTTTCATTGAATGGCTGAACTGTGTTGTTTTATTCTCTCTGTTGTGTCATTGTCTGAGAGCCCATTGGCAGCCAAAACATGCTTCATGCTCTGATGACACTACTACTGTTTCATACAGTCGTTTTGGTGTTCTGTTTTCAATGTTTAGCTCAGGTTATGTTGTGCATCTTGGCTCATATCTGTATTGTGTTTATCAGAGACAGGACTGTGCCAAAAAGCAGCATGGTTGTGCAAGCAGGTCTTCTGTCTAACATGAGCAGGCAATAAAAGCCCTCTCTCCTCCCTTCTCCTCCGCTCCAGGCTCATAACAAGAACAACGATGACGCTGCCTAGGGTTGGCATGTCTCTTCTTTATGGATTCAGGTAGCTGACCTTCCCCCTACTACTGAAGCAAATGTAGGCAATCAACTGAAACGATTTGCGAGCTGACTTAAATTTGACCTTGGGTCTGTTGAAATTACTCACTGAAAGAGGAGAGAAACGGGACTGGGGGCTTGTACCGCAACGGTTTCTACAAATTTGCTTCCTTCCTGTGGTTAGTTTGATGATCTGTAGGACAGAGTGAGAAATGAAAATTTATTAGACACTTAAAATCAACACGAAACAGCATTCGCAACACATTTTACTTCCGTAATTTGACAAGTAAAACAGAATATTAAGGACATGAATTTTGGGATTTGACTGGTTACGGGGGAGGAGTTAAAAAATAAAATGACTGGCTGTTGCGATTTTTAAAGATTGTCATCTTCAAAAAATGAGGGCAAAAGTGAAGAGGCAGGAAATAAAGAAAGGTGTTATAATATTCTTTTGGGATCGTGTTCTGCTGTGTCATGCTGAACACACATTTACTCAAAACAGGTTTCCTGTCCCGCTCTGTTTTTGCGTTCAAACGGAGCATTTGTGTCAACGAGTGGCTCGTCTGCCACTCTGCTCTATGACCTCACTTCCTCCTCCTGCAAATCTTACAATCGCTGCAGCAGATCATCCATCTCATTAGACTAAATGAAATTCATCCATAAGGTTGAGAGACATGCTGTAATAGTATTACGGCTCTAAACCGTTAAAAGTAAAAAATGCGTTGGTGTGAGTGAGTGCGACTGCGTCCTCTTTGCTTCAGTCAGCCGCTCTCTTCAGAGGCGGAACCCTGCCGAGAGACATTAAAGAGATAAATTGGTGACTTCCCTTTGGTGACAGAGTCCTCATGTGTCTCTGCTTGCTTCCATTGATCAGAGTTTATTGTATTTGTGTTTTTGGGTTATTAGACTACATTAATACAAGGCTTTTATGTGAAGCAATGCCACAGAGAAAAACAGTTATTGGCTGTTAAGGCATTCTTATGTTCCCCGATCGCACATATTTCTCCTTTTAAATTAATAAATGAGATTTGCTTATTAAAATTACAATTCTGTACTTCCCTTGTGAGAAATTTCAAATCTTAAAAGTATATTTTTAAACTACTCGCAGATAACGTTAATGAAATAAAAGGTTTAGGTGTACTTAGAGACACTTTCATGACTGTTACTTAAGTACACTTTGTAATAATGGTAAACTAAAATTTGTAAAACTTTTAATTTGTAACTTAACTATAAATATAATAATTATTCAGTATTACCGTTAAAGGGAACCCCGGGTATTAAGACTTGTATTGCTTAACATAATATAAATGATGTCTCTTAAATGCAGCTTCAAAGGGCTCTAAACGATCCCAGATTTTAAATTTTTTTATACTTTTTAAGCACAAAAGCTTGTGTAGCACAGGCTCTGGGATGTGCATTCACGACACGCTGTGTACTATTGAATCACGTCGAAAGGTCATGCGGAACTGCAGACCCAGTGTTTACAAAGCGAACGTGCAAGTAAGTTTGTAAACGCTGTTTACAAACAAAAATGTACAACGATGTCCTCCTCTCAAGTTGTAGGAGAAAATAAGATGGAATTTTTCGTCATACTCAGTACACAGACGATGAACTTAGACGTGATTTGCAGTAGTGATGGGAAGTTTAGATCATTCGGACCTTTGAGTCTCGTTCAGCAAAATTAACATCTTTTTTCCGAGTCATTTCGTACATTTTTGCAAAATATAATTAAAATGTTACGTGTTCCTTCCCTAACACATCTACTGCTTACACAAACGTTGATCACACTGCAAACAAGACAAAACTATAATGCTATAAGAAACAGAAAAGATTAATTCATTGTTTACCTGGGTCTTTAGTCTATGATTAGCTCACCTCACCTCTTATCTGACAAGTTTTCGGGTTCGAGTTCATCACGTGACAGCCCCATAAGATGAACGAACGACTCGAAAAACCTGAAGACTCGAAACAGGTGAACTAATTCCAGTACAGAACCTCGAAACGAATCACTCCCCGAGACGACTCGCTCATCCCGAGTCACATTAAAGATTTGTTCAAAATGAAAGAATCGTTCAAGAATGAACCATTACTAATTTGTAGCATTGTGGACGCACATCCCAGAGCCTGTGCTACACAAGTTTTTGTGCTTAAAAAATATACAAATTTTTATTTTTTGAAAAAAATGACCGATAGTTTCGCTAGATAAGACCCTTCTTCCTCGGCTGGGATCATTTAGAGCCCTTTGAAGCTGCATTTAAACTACATTTTGGAAGTTTAAAATCGGGGCACCAATGAAGTCCATTATATGGAGAAAAATCCTGAAATGTTTTCCTCATAAACAATATTTTTCTTCACGACTGAAGACAGAAAGACATGAACATCTTGGATGACAAGGGGGTGAGTAAATTATTTGTAAATTGTTGTTCTGGAAATGGACTTCTCCTTTAAGTCCTACACCTAATGTACAATTAGTTTAACTCTTAATTTGAGCTATTTTAATTAATTTTAATTAATTTTATTTTATTTAATATATGTACATTAAATATATATATTTTAATGTATTTGTAAATATCATAAAATTAAGTGTCGGAAAATGTTATATTCAGTTTGCATGTAAGTATATTCTTTTTAAGTATATTATTTCCATAATAAGTACTCTTTTAAGAGTTTGTACTGTGGATCAGTAGGATTGCCGACTGATTTGATTGGTTATACTGTCATGATTATGAAGGTTTTGCTCTGAATCTGATGTTGATATTTAAACATTAGGAAGCTCTAATAATTGAAGATAGACATTTTAGATGTGTAACTGCTGTACTGTATATGGCTCATTTGTTGCTCATAGCTCATGTGTAAGACAGCTCTGGGCTACAGTGTAGATTACGGGTGCACCTGTGTGATGAGTTCCTAAAGTTTTACTGTGGTTACCTGACTGACCCCAAAAACACAGCTGTTGCAACTGGCAGCTAATATATAAAGCAATATTTTACCTTAAATAGATCCTCTTAAATGAAACAGTCCATCAGTGTTGGTAACCATTTATTTTTTCCACACAATGGAAGTCAGTGAGGACGAGCAACTGTTTGGTTGCCAGAATTCTTCAAAATATCATCATTTGTGTTCAACAGAAGAAAGAAACTCATACAGGTGTGGAACAACATCAGGATGACATAAATGACAGAATGTTCATTTTCATTTTAATATATTTTAAATATACTAAATTGCAAATTCACCATTGTCCAAATGAAACTCTTAAAGGGATAGTTCACCCAAAAATGAAAATTCTGTCATTAATTACTCACCCTAAGATAAGATATTTTTGATAAATCCAAGAGCTTTCTGACCCTGCATAAACAGCAGTACAACCAACCAACCAACATGTGACAGAACATCGTTAAAATGGACAATGTGATGTCGTGGTACTCTTGTAAACGTGTCAATAAATTGTTAAATAGTCGTTATTTTTGTTTACTTTGCACACAAAGTACTCTTGTATATTCTTAATATTACGGTTGAACCACTGATATCACATGGATTTTTAATGGGTATCCTAACTACCTTTCTAGGCCTTGAAAACGGTATTTGTGTTGCTGTCTATGCAGGGTCAGAAAGCTCTTGGATTTCATCAAAAATATCTTAATTTGTGTTCTGAAGATGAACAAAGGTCTTACGGGTTTGGAAAGACATGAGGGTGAGTAATTTAAGACAGAATTTTCATTTTTGTGTGAACTGTTCTTTTAAGACATTAAACTACTTAGAGGGGTCTGGATACAACTTAATGTCAGTAGTACAAAGTGTGGTATGCACACAAATTCTTAAAGATTAAAACAAGACTATAGCGACTGGCACTGGCTATGTTTTTATAGTGTAAGGTGCTCAGGGCTGGTTTGATGGTGATCAAATTAATTGCATTGGGTTTATAATTATTGGGTCATTCGTTTAAAGGTTTCTTCCACAAGAAGATCAATACTATCTGGAATCTCGGGCCATTAAATGTTTGAGCTCAAGGTGGGGTTTCGATTCCAAACGCTCCTCCATTGTGGAGGGCTGCCAAATAGCCCTGTGGAAAGAAGCTACACAAACAGGAAGTGACCCAGACATCCTTAATTTCCATGTTTATGTGCTTCTTTTTAGACCTACGGTGTTGTACATGGAGGGCGTTTACGCAGTGCACAAACTATCTGTTCCCCCAAACACACACACATACGCATACGTATAGCTGAAAGCTTCTCTGGAGGCTTCTGGTATGCTGCCGTTCTTGCATAGAGGTGATTTGCTCTCTTGGGATCCAACCGTGCCATTTGCAGTACATAAATTTGAGCCTATTGGCTAATAAAGGTTGTCCTTTCTTTTCTGCATTCAGCAGGGATTTGCTGGAAGCATGTATCACTGATCAATGCGCACATAGTTTATGCACAAAGCACACATATATGCGCAGGAAGTCATATAGGCTGACACTGTGATACTGACTGTGCATATTACTGTAAAACAATTGTATACTTTCACAGCAATTTTTACTGCAGTAACTAGAATTTATTACCATTAAATGACAGCCGTAGACATTAATTTCACAGTGAACGGCAGGAAATGACTGTGCTGTAAAATCAATGATTGTCTACATTACATTTATCTGTTGTATATCTACAGATAATCTGTAATAGTCTGATGTTCGCATCTTGATTCACATCTTAATTGTCATTCTTAATTGCAATTTGTAATCTTTGTATTGTAGATATATAAATATATACTGTATAATTTAAAAAAAAAATAATAAAAACGTTTTCAATTTTAGGGTCAGTGCAACATTTTGAAAAATTGAAAAAATCAGTACTTTTACTCAGCAAGGATGCATTAAATAGATCAAAAATGACAATAAAGATATTTTTATGTTACAAAAGATTTAAAATAAATATATATATATATATATATATATTTTTTTTTTTTTTAACATTCTATTAACAAAAAACAGATTCTATTAAAGAATTCTGAGAAAAATGTATCTCAGTTTTCACAAAAATATTAAGCAGCACTTCAGCAGTCTTCAGCTGTGAAAATAATTTTTAAAAAAGTTGAACAAGTTCAGATTTGCCATTACAGAAATAAATTACTTTGTAAAATCTATTCAGATAGAAACTGTAATAATGTTTGACAGTATTACTGCTTTTACTGTATTTTTTATTGTATTAATACAGTTATATTTTTACTGTATTAAATAAAAGCAGCCTTGGGAAGCATAGGGAACTTCTTTCAAAAACATTTATAAGATCTTATCAACCCCACACTTTTGAATAGTAGTGTATATTTTAATATACACTACCACTCAAAAGTTTTGAATCAGTAAGACCTGTAATGTTTTTTAAAGAAGTCTCTTATAAAAAAATACTGTAAAATGTTATTACAATATAAAATTATGTTTGTTTGTTTGTTTGTTTGTTTTTTGTTTTTTTGTTGATTGTTTTTAATATACTTTAAAATATATATTTTTCCTGTGGTGCAAAGCTGAATTTTTATCAGCTGTTACTCCAGCCTTAAGTCTCACATAATCCTTCATGAATCATTCTAATATGATGATTTATTAGAATTATCAATGTTGGAAACAGTTGTGCTGCCAAATATTTTTTGGAACCTGTGATTCTTTTTTTCATGATTCTTTGATGAATAACAATTTAAAAAGAACATCATTTATTCAACATATTTTTTTTTCTAACAATGTAAATCTATGCTATCACTTTGTATTAATGTAACACATCCTTGGTGTATAAAAATATTAATTTCTTTAAAAAAAGAAAGAAAGAATAAAAATGTACTGACCCCAGTTTTTTGAACAGTAGTGTATATTGTTAGGAAATGTATTTATTTTTTTATTTTTTATTATTATATATATATATATATATATATATATATATATATATATATATATATTATTTTATTATTTATTATTTGAACTAAGTGCTGTTCTTTTGAACTTTTTATTCATCAAAGAATCCTAACAAAAAAGTATCACAGGTTCCAAAAAAACATTAAGAAACACATCTGTTCCAGCACTGATAATATATCAGTACATTTAAATGATTTCTAAAGGATCATGTGACACTGAATACTGTAGTAATGATGCTGAAAAATTCAGCTTTGATCACAAAAAAAAAATTAGATTATTAATGTATATTAAAATTTTTACATTATAATATTATTTCACAATATAGCATTTTTTTTCTGTATTTTTGATCAAATAAACGCAGCCTTGATGAGCATCCTGATCCCAAACTTTTGAGTTGTAGTCTATAATTTTTTTTACTAATTTCTGTGCATTTCTGTATTTCCACATACACTGGAAAAGCATAAAAAGGAAAAGCTCATTTTCTCTAATTAGGAAAAATTTGTAGCACTATTACATTAAAAATCCCCAGTTAAAGGAAACACACTCCTGCAGAATGGCAACAACAAAACAACTGTTTACACTATTATCCCACAATGCAGTACAAGATGTTTTGTTTGTTTGTTCGACAGTAATTTCAAAATTGATTTACGCTAAAATGCTGAATACAGCGTTATATATACAGTCCTTTTCCTTTTCGGCTGCAGTGGGTTCTCCTGTATGCGTACAGTAAGATTAACATACTAATCAGATTCAGAGCTAAGTGTGAATTACCATATTATTACACAAATGTATTCTTTTGGCAAGACGCTTCATTCAAGGTGACATTGCGGCGTGCGCATTACGTTACGACACTATGCAGAATACGATTTTATGAGATTCATTCAACTTGCCGTTTATCAGAGGGGTTAAATAAACAGGTGCATTCAAGCGAGATGCGCGTTCGACGTGTCAACAGAAGCCCAGTCTCTCCTTAGCATATTTCCCGACGCCTCTCGGCTTCCACAGGAGATGATATTTACATAAGTAGCTGCTTACTTTTGTCCGCTGACCTCCGAGAGGTTATTTATGACCCAGAGCTCATCTTTTAATTCCAGATCTGTATTTTTGGTGATTTGAGAGCACTGCCACGCTAATGCACTGCTTTAGCCCCCGGCTATTTTTCACTCCGACGTTGAATATTCAAAAGATGTGCTTAAGAAAAGAGAGAGCGCGACAGAGTAGGGGTACGATAGGAGGGGGTAGAGAGAGAGTTAACATTAATTAATATTCCACGCAGTAAAAATGAAAGCGAGACCAAGGCTAATTTTATGGGACAATTAATCATGGCTCTCAGTAATTACACCCGGGAGTTTACAAATGATTTTTTAGGGGCCGATAGTAGAAGAAAGAGAGATAATACACAGCCATCAGACGCTCCGAACTCCCCCAAACTCACCAATTAAAGGCGTCTGCAGCTGCTGCGATTGGGCGTCGAGGGAAAGGCGATGAGAGAATGAAGATGACAGGCTTTAAAGAAACACCTGAGGGTGCTGTGCAATGGAGGAAAGGCAGGCTCGAGCAGGTCTGGGGGCCCGTCCAGGTGCACGCTGGGTAAAAATAACAGGTCTCACAACACAGCGCTGCTTCAATGGGAATGTGTCACATGACAATGCAGGCATCCAGAGCAGCCCTGCTTCCTGCTGCAGTGCCACAACACACACACACAAACACGCACAGCTGAGACAAGCCGGGTCCCGTTGAGGCACCGGTCTCGCTCACGTATGAGAACAGGAGAAAAATGGCACTGTTCAGTGTTAGTCTAGAGGATTTGATACAACAGTGGAAGTCATCATTTATCCTTCCACAGAAACTTTGTTTTAGAGACTTTATTGCAAATGTCATGTTTTGCACTCTTGTGTGCTGTTTTAACAAGAACTACATAAGTACCCAGCTAAGGCACCTAACTTACTTCATACACGCTTTTAAACGCCTGTCGATCGTCCGATTCAGCACACAAAACTAAATGTAATCCACTGAGAGACTTTTTTGTTAGTTCACCTGGAATCATACTTCCAGTGTGGGCCAATGCAATGGAATTACATCTGTGTGCTTGCATAAAGTATGTTTTAGCCCAAAGACTCTGATTCAGAACTTTCCTTGTCTCTTTTCAGAGCATCCCAAATGCATCATTATTTGATATGGTGTGCAATGCACTGGCAGTGGTGATGCAGTTTTGTAGGTAAATCCAAAAGTGATAGGATTTTTCCATTGGCTTTTGTATTATTGCAGAAAATAAGCTCTGTGACAAACAAAAGTTTATGGTTCTTATAATAATCTTCACAGATTAACACGAATTTTGGATCTTAAATACAACTGTACTTATTTTTAACCAAAAACCCATTCAAAAACCCATTAAGCCTTTAGCGCAAAGACATAATATGTTTAAAGTCACTAAAATATGTTGACAACCATATTATATAGCAATTTTATGGCTGAATGTAACAAATCTGCTGCTATTTTAAAACTATTTATTTATTCATTCATTAATTCATTCATTCTGGTCCTTGAATCTGAGAAGAGTGCGAATACTCATGGTGAGTGTCATGGCGGATGACCAAATCCACTATAATTTTATAAATAATACTGTTTTTGTGTCACTGAATGTAGTTTTATGATTTTTAGGCGATAATGTACTGGTTTAGACTTCAAATATGCAGTTTGTTAATAAAGATAACGTGTATTTGATAATTTTCTTCAACATTTTCAGACACGTGAGCTCCAGGGCATCAGCTGCTGTTCAGCACTCATGAATGTGCCGAGAGCAGTCTCACTTCAGCCAGATCTTCTGGAATTTGCTGCTGGCTCTGATGTTTCTATAGTGGTTAAACTTGAGATATAATTAGTTTTGGGTACATCTGTTGAGCAGTCTTTGGTCTCATTAATCTATTATTTGTTCTAGAGCAAATAGTTTTAGCTGAGGGCAAAATCTTACCATGTTATATTTTATGTAAATTCAGTGCTGTATTTCAGAGTGCTTGACTGACAGGCGATCTGACCAATCATAAAGCCGAATCCACCATTACGTCTGACAAATCAGACATGAGAGTAGATTAACTTCGGTGGACTTAAACTTGAAAAATTGTGTATATTGACATGGTTAAAATAAAATACGTTCTGATGATCATTCATGTTTATTTCATGCTTTAAGTAAATGAGAAAAGACGTGTCAATTGATCTAATAAGGCAATACAGTGATCTGCCATGACACATTAAAAGAGTCACAAAATGATATTTATTGTTTGAATTTCTTGAAAAGTGACAACATTTTAAAGCTGAGACCTTGTTACGAGGGGGGATTTCCCCCCCTCTGCATCCCTGCCTCTGCTTAATTATTTTTATCCCTGGTGGGAAAAAAACATCCCACGAACCCGCTTTAAATATAATGATACGCGCTTTGAAGTCCCGTTCTGAATCAAATGATTCGCGATCCGATTGGAGCACTTCGAAACAGTGAATCACTTTGCGATGCAATGGTTTACTGGTTCGGAGTTTCAAAAAGCTCTGTTGATACTGTGTTCTCTACTCGCTTTCTCAATATAATTTATTCATTGTTTGAAATGAAATCATTACAGTCAATAGGCCTAACTTACAATGTTTTTATTAATTGTTATTACGTCAGACACCACAGTTTCCGTCATATTAAAAACATTTCATGACATGACACTCATTATCTGGTACTTGCCTAAAAAGACGGATATATAATGTGCGTTGTTAACAGATTACACTAACATTAGGTTTCTTATGCTATAGCCTCACTGGATTTGGGGTAACCTCCGCCTATGGAGAAAAAAAGTTTTCAAAAGCATTCCCCCCTCTGCTTTATTCACAAATCTCACCTTAGATGGCGACGAGACATTTTTATGAGTGAGTCAGCAGTGAAGGCTTTTATGCTGAAAGAGACTGAAGCAGGGTTGTAAACAAGAAAGTTATATTTACTTTCAACAACACATTGTAAGATGCAGCCAACAAATGCAGGAAGCAGCGCTGTTGTTGGAAATCACCCTTAACAGATTAAAGGATAGTGCGACAAATATATCGCTTTCGTCAGTGGATATTCAAACTAATGTTTTATTGTGAATATGAGATCGAACCCGAGATTGAATGCTGTATCAGATGCAGGTAATTACACTCGCTCAGTCCATCTCTCTCTCACAATATACTCAACATAATACAGTGAGCTTTTAATACAGTAATACAATAAGCTTTCAAAGAAGCAACTCAACGCTCCTTCGTTACTAGTTCTAGTGACATTTTTAAACTAGTAATGGAGGCTTTGGCTCAGCTGATGAACTGTCAACTTAAGATTTGAATCCGTGGTGGAAGGAAGTAGTCTGCACAAAAGAGGGTTTTTAAAGACACTCTGTTGTTGTTTCTTATGTATTTACACACTCATGTCATCAAACTGTTGTATAAATGCAATATCACACTCTAAAAAGTGCTGGGTTATTTCTGTAAAGAATCAGAATCTACAGTGCCTAGTTTACACAGTTTTGTGTTTTAAAGTAACTGATCTACTAAAATTGTTGTTTTGTGTGTCTGTAATGGTTAGATAAAATGTTTGACAGCTGTACCCATTTGAAAATTGTTTTAAAAAGAAATAAAACTAATTAAATTGATGTTTACAGTTGCATTGTGTGTTTTTCTAACTGTATTACAGAAAAGCAATAATAATTTTACATTCTTTTGTGATTATTTATTATTATTGGTAAATATAAAGGTAGCAGGGCAATAAGACAACAAATAACCCAATGATTAGGTTATGTTTAACCCAACAACGCAGTTAACCTGACCCACTGGTTGGGTCAAATAAACAACCCAGCATTCTAGGTCAAATGGTTAAACCCAGCACTTGGGTCAAAACAACCCAACGTGTGTTCTGTCCCATAGTTACCCAGCGGCTGGGTTAAGGTTGGGTTATTTTTTAACCCAGCACTTTTTAGAGTGCACACTTGTAGCCATCCAATATGGCTGTATATCAGCATGCTGTGATTACTTACAGCACTCAGCCTGCGGCCTGTTTTTTTTTTTTTTTTTGCATTTATGTTATAATTGGTTAATGAAGTTTAGTCTCAGTTCTTGACATTATGCTTATGTAACTGTCTCAGATAAATAGCTGATGTGTTGCACCTGCAACAGAAGCTTGTGTTATCGTAAGTCCCATTGGAAAACTTAACTTCCAGCAGCCAGTTCCATGCTGTGTTCTCTAGGGTCAGATGAAGAGGTTGATTATTGGTCCCTTCCTTTTCCTTGGCTTGTTTATTTTTATGAAATTATGAGTGTAAGTCTAACCTAACCCAGTTTATGGCCAATGGAGACACTAGAAGTCGTGCAGCGGAGCTGAGTTTGTCTTTGCTAACACAATCACGCCGACTGACCTTCCTCCATTCGGAATGGATGCAGGTTCAGATAACAGGTGATTGGCAGCAGGAGTAAATGCAAGGGGCGCCCAGCATCTCAGAGAGTAAACGCACTGCGCCAACTCTGACATAACCTGATCCTGCCCTGACGAGACTCACACACAGTCATACATCAGTGCCAGACAGCAGGTACAACCATACATACACACACACTCGCGGAAGAACACATTTGAAACAGCTTTATGTGACACTTATATCAACTAACAGCTGCTGAAAAATGATATTATATCTATCTATCTATCTTTCTGTTTGTTTGTGTTTATGTTTCTCTGTTTGTTTATCTGTCTATTTGTCTGTCTCATCAAATTTAAGCCACTCATCAATTAAGTATTGCAGTAAGACAGGTCTCTGCTAAAAACTAATACATTCTCTCGGTTTCATGTGTCATGCTGAGAAAGGTAGTGTGAGATTGTATGCACAAAACCATTCTAATGTCAGTTTATTAAAAATAATAATATTTTTCTCTTTAGACATAATCTTGTCTTTCCAAAGTGTGTGATGAATTTGAGACTGGCCTTTGATTCATTACACAATCAAAGCCGAGTCAGGTTACGGAGTTTGTTGTTTTTAATAATGAAAGTTATAATGCTCTCCTATAATAGTATTAGTAGATGAAGAAATGAAAATATCTCTTAACATAATGAAGCAGTCTGCAGTCATCTTTGGCATTTTAAAAAAAATGGTACAATAACATTACAATAATCAGATGAATCATATTTTACTCTCAGATTGCTGGGCTTGAATACAATGCATATCAATGACTGGTTACGATTTGCATCTTTACGTTTGCATTTGTAGGAATGTGACAACATCAAGAGCCAATCAGCATAGAACAATCCATTACAATGACACATCTCTGAGGTCACTTAAAATTACTTTTTCATAGGATTGAATTTTGTTTTGCATATTGTTTGTCTAGCTCACTCAAGGACAAACTAATTCCTTCTGTGATTGGTCTTGCATGTGTCTGAATATGTGCACATTCATGAGTTTGACCTACCTTGTCACCGTTCAACTCAACAGCAGGAAAACACATTTGAATCACATTACCAGATGAAAGTCGAGACAAGGCTTTTCTTTGGTTCGCTTGTAGTCTGGTATTGCCTGGTGCTGAGAAAGTCAGTTGCTCCAGACCCTAGTGATCTGACCACCTAGACAGTATTTTTGGCACTGAAGCTTAAAGAGTTCTGGTATACCTTCAGAAAACCATGACCAAATGGCATGTGCCTGGGAGGGAAATGTTTTTAAATAGCATCAGATTCCATCAAAACAGCCAAAGACTTTATTATGCCCACACAATGGTTAACCATACCAAAACAGTAGTATACTTCAAGTTAAGTAAATTTCATATATATTTTTAAGTATACTTTATGTAGGAAGTATACAAATATTAGTGTACTAGAAGTATACTGTGTAAGTGTACTATTTCAATACTCCTTGGGACTAAATTGGCCCACTTTCTAGTATATAAAAGTATACTTTCCTATTTTTAGTTTAAAAGAAGTATACTAATAGCACGCTTGAATAAACTTCTTTTCATAAGGGTAGGGTAGTTTAGGGGTGTTTCATCTAAGGAGGCAGGAGAGGCAATGCCTCCTCAAAAAACTGTATGAGAAAATAATTAAATGTACAAAAATAAAATCTGGCAAATATGACATTAAAAAAGCTCTCCAGTAGTGACACCAGTGGGTAAAGTTACACCAGGAGCCCTTGGGTTATTATTTTGGAATGAATGTAAAAATGCTTAAAAACACTAACTTGATTAGATTTATAGTTGGCTTAATAAATGGAACAACATTTCAGAAGACCAACTGCACGCCACTGGTGTAGTTAATATCTAGTGCACTTAATCATCTAAAAAGTGCATTTAAAAAGAAAATTGCACTAGCTGTAACAATATAATTGGAATAAAAAGCTATTCCAGTGTACCTGAATACACTTTCATGACTATGTATCTTAATGTCTGTTGGTGTTGGTCGGCGCTTGTTTTCACCCATTGAACATGTTGAATCTGCATTTGTCAAATCTTGTAATGTCTGAAAAGTGTCGTACTCTACTCAGTCTGTTGTTGGTGTTAGTCTGTGTCTGTCGGTGCAGGATGAATTGGCCTTTGGTATGAATTTAGTATATTCTTTCTTTAATAATAGGTACTCTTCACAAGTAAGCTGAAGTATACTTCATTTTCACAAGAGAATGCAATCTTAGAATGCACTGTTACATTTTCAATCCAAAATGGTGAAAGGAGTCAAGAAAAATGTACAGTGTGTGTATTTAAGATGATACTGGCTGAATGTGTAGTAATATATGATTCAAACTAGAGAGAGATTCACAGGCCTCAGGCAGCGAACATGACATCTTTATAAGTGAAGTAATTTAATTGTGACACCATAAATCACACTGTTGCTCTCTTTGTTTTAGTCCTTAGTAATACTGCAATCCAATTAAACTAATTGCAAGTTCTGTGTTTTTATTTTATTCTGTAATTGGACATTAGAACCTGGGAACATATATCTTGGAGTGTAATTATTCATTTGAAACACCTCTTAATATGCTAATGTCTTAAATTAAACTGCTGTCGCTGTGGCAGTAACTGGAACAATAAAGAATATTGATTTAGAGAGATTCTTGTCCAATCTAGGATATTATGTATCCTGGTGTGGGTATAGTGATCACTGAACAGAGAGGGGAGGACAGCAGACCAAGAGACCAAAAGAAGAAGGTACCACAACCTAAATGTACTGTGCCGGTATGGTACTGTAATGAGACAGAATACCATATACATACAGTATGCCAAGGTATGAAATTTTGGCATATGTTGAAAAAACAAAGAGATCGAAGCTTCAAACCTTGAGTTTAATTGCCAGTGCAATGGAAGCGTATTGTATTGTAGAATACAGAACTCCACACAGTGCGCTTTGTTCATATTTTGCAAATGCAGTTAGAAAATGTATTGGGTAGAAAATGTTAGTATGATATCCCATAATAATACCACTCTTCTTTTTGCAAAATTGTACGGTGGCTGAGAGACCTTAATGCGCTACAACTGAAGAAAACACATGCTAATAAAAAACAATTTAAAAACATCTTCATCACTTTAACAACATGTGTTGCAAATACTCACAATGCAACCAAACACAGAAATGCACTGCAGATACCCACAACACAACCAAATAAAGAAACGCACTGCAAATACTCACAAAACAACTAAAAACAGAAATGCTCTGCAAATACTCAAACACACACTGCAAATACTCAGAGCGCAACTAAATACAGAAATGCTCTGCAAATACTCAATGCAGCCAAATACAGAAACATGCTGCAAATACTCACAGCGCAAACAAATACAGGAACACGCTGCAGATACCACAATGCAACCAAAAATACAGAAACACACGCAAATACTCACAGCACAACCAAATACAGTAACACAATACTCTAAATGCAGTCAAATACAGAAATGTGATGCAAATACAGCAACAAAATACAGGAGCACATGGCAAATACTCACAACACAATAAACACAGAAACATGCTGCAAATACTCAATGCAATAAAATAAATACAGAAACATGCTGCAAATACTCAATGCAACCAAATACAGAGCTGCAAATACTCACAGCGCAAACAAATACAGGAACACGCTGCAGATACTACAAATGCAACCAAATACAGAAACACACTGCAAATACTCACAGCACAACCAAATACAGTAACACGCGGCAATACTCACAATGCAGTCAAATACAGAAATGTGATGCAAATACAGCGCAACAAAATACAGGAGCACATGGCAAATACTCACAACACAACCAAACACAGAAACATGCTGCAAATACTCACAATGCAATAAAATACAGAAACACACTGCAAATACTCACAGCAAATCCAAATACAGTAACATGCAATACTCACAATACTCACAACCAATACAGAGCACGCCAGCAATACTCACAACGCAACCAAATACAGAAATCTACTACAAATACTCACAGCAACCAAATACAGGAACACGCTTGCGATACTCACAATGCAACTAAATACAGAAACACACTGCAAATACTCACAGTGCAACCAAATACAGTAACATGCGCAATACTCACAATGCAGTCAAATACAGAAATGTGATGTTACTCACAGCTAAACCAAATACAGGAACACGCTGCAGATACTCACAATGCAACTAAATACAGAAACACACTGCAAATACTCACAGTGCAACCAAATACAGTAACATGCGCAATACTCACTCACAATGCAGTCAAATACAAATGTGATGCAAATACTCACAGCAAATCCAAATACAGTAACATGCGGCAATACTCACAATACTCACAACCAAATACAGGAGCACGTCGCAATACTCACAACGCAACCAAATACAGAAATCTACTACAAATACTCACAGCGCAACCAAATACAGGAACACGCTGCAGATACTCACAATGCAACTAAATACAGAAACACACTGCAAATACTCACAGTGCAACCAAATACAGTAACATGCGGCAATACTCACAATGCAGTCAAATACAGAAATGTGATGCAAATACTCACAGCGCAATCAAATACAGGAACACGCTGCAGATACTCACAGCGCAACCAAATTCAGTAACACACTGCAGATACTCACAATTCAACCAAATACAGAAAGACATTGCAAATACTTAACGCAACCAACTACGGAAGCACGCTGCATATACTCACAGTGCACCTAAATTCAGAAATGCACTGCAAAAACAGCCAAATACATAAACACGCTGCAAATACTCACAACACAAGCAAATACATAAACATGCTCAAATTCTCACAACACAACCATATACAGAAACATGCTCAAAGACTCACAATGCAACCAAATACAGAAACACACTGCAAATACAACACAACCAAATGCAGAAACATGCTCAAATTCTCACAATGCAACCAAATAATGAAACACACTGCAAATACTCAACGCAACCAAATACAGAAACACCCTGCAAATACTCAAAGCAACCAAATACAGAAACGCACTGCATATACTCAACAAAAAAAATATTAATTAATTATTGCAAATAAATAAAGGCCAATAAATGCATTTCCGTATTTGGTTGTGTTGTGAGTATTTGCAGCACATGTGTTGTGAAATTGATGAAGATGTTTTCTTAATTTGCTGGTGTTTTTCCTAATTTACATGTGTTTCCTTTAGTTGCAGCTCTCGTTGAGCTCTTTCAGCTACAGTACCATAAAATTGCCTCTCAGTGCACCCCAAAATGTCAAATACAAGTACACTAAAACATACACATGGTCTTGAGCTGCCATCCAAAACCCATCCCTGCTCCGATCATTATAACTCCCTCCTGGAACCGGTCTGGAGAGTTGCCATGGTAACATCTATTCAATTAGGTGAGGTCAGCAACCATTGTCTGTCTTTCCAGAGAGAGAGAGAGAGATGAGGAGAGAGAGACAGGACTGTAACAAATACAAACCTAAATGATTTCTGTGTGAATTTCCCACTGTGCAAATACTTGGATGCATTTTATGTTGCAAAGACTGTGTTTTGTGAAAATCATCCATAAGCTACTCAACCTTACAAGTCCTGAACCTAACATTAGCATTGCCACAGAGACGCCAGACAGAATTAGCTATTGATTAGGGCAACGAAGTAAGAGAAAAAGAGAGAGAGAAAGAAAGAAAGAAAGAAAGAGAGAGAGAGAGGCTGGCGCCAAAGAGGAGGAAATGTTCCAGCACTGCGATTTACAGCTGGGGATCTCAGCAGCCTACAATCCCCACTGGAGCCAATTTATACACACACACACACAGGACACACACACAGTGTCTGCAACAGTCAATAATGGAAATTGGATGCCCCGCTACATCGCCATGGCGACACCCCCACCTCCTCATTAAAGCACCTTGAAAGTTTTAGGCCAATCCATGATCCTGATAGATTTCCAATGGAGTCGAGATCCTCACATAGCCAAGGTGGAATTTCAGACAGGTTACCTGTGTTTCAGAATTAATGTCACAACAGAATTAAACACACATTTAAAAGGCCAGTTACTGCATTCAGGAATGATAAAAAATTCAGAATCAAAGATGCTTGCATGTTTGACCTGAATGATGTGTATATGTGCATATGCAAAGTTTAGCTCCAGCCTTAATACACACTTTCAAAATGATTGATAACAAAGGGAAAAATACTTCCAGAACCAAGAATGCTGAAAAGTGGGTGGTCACTCTTGCATTTTATTCCATTCGGTGCCGCTAACGGCAAAGAAAAACCCTACACCTTTAATAACATAATGAAGAAAACTACAGAAGTACTGATATAGGATACAGCACTGGCACACTCAAATGTGGGGCCGAAATCATCCGCGACAGGCAGTGTGTGTACTGATGCCATCAAATACAAGCATTACTGCTAAATTATGGGTCCATCATCAGTAGCGCAGTGACAGCTTCATAAACTTTGATTTAATCAGATGGGGGAAATTGAAGCATTATATGAGATAATGTACGGCTGAGTGGTGATATATCTGCAGAACTGGCCACCCACGACTCCTATCAGAATTCATTACGTCCTCTCACTGGACACCGCACCAGTATTTAACACCTAAACCTGAACCTCATCCAAGAAACCCTGAAAGAAGCAGAAGACAAAGGGAGCGATCAACAAGGAAAGAGAGAGAAAGACAAAGTGCGTGTGTGTGAGTGAGTGAGTTTGTGTGTGTGTGTGTGTGCATTAATTAATTCAGGTTGAGACCAGTCTGTGCAAATTGGAGCGTGATGGAGACACTGGCCCCTGTGCTGTCGGGGTCAATGTCATCCCTTTGTTTTTGTCTTCTAATGCAATCAATGAAGTTCTTCCACTATCTATTGAAAGTCAAAGTGGACGTATCTGCCGAGCGGTTGAGGGCTCTGTCAGATAGGAGAATCAAGCCCATATTTCTTACAGTCATGTTGTGCCCGCGCTCAGTCTCGTCTGTGTGCGCTCGCTCCTAATATACAAAAGGATCTATTGAAATATGCATGAGGGCCATGATGGCAGCTCTAAAAATACTCTCAGATGGGGAATACATCGACAGCCCTGTCATTGAGCTCTCCTTGAGATACAGCATCACACCTGATCCAGCGAGACTGATCTTTCTCCCTTACTCCCAGCACTCCCTTTGTCAGAAACACTCTGTCGTACATGAATACACACAAGCACACACTGCTCACACATGAACACACAGTGGCTGTGGTCCAAACACTGTCTGCTGGCCATGTAGGCAGCTGTCTTCTAAGGAACCCTATCAAATCTCTTGAAAGACTCTTCATGGGCAGCAACTCATATACACACCTAAGCACTTAAGTAGGACTTCTATTGTCTTTAAAATATAAAGCGTACTGTCGAATATACTGACAAGCATTTATGGTCAACTAAAAATATTTGAATGTCAGTGTAACTGAAACTTTTATATCATGTGTTTGAATATATATGTTATTACTAGTGCTGTCAAAACTACAATGCAGGCGATCAACGGCATTAAAAATATTTAACACAGGGGGAGGGAGGAGTTAATGCAGGGAAGGAGCTAGGGTTGGCCACCTCACTCACAACTGCTATTTCGTCTCGTTTTTTCTTGACAAAAATTGTGTTTATTTAGACGCAGAGCATCTTTACGACCACATCAAACAGGAAACTTTTCAGATGTGCACTCCAACAAGTGAGCTTCAGTAGAACAACAGTGAACTGCAGTCAGATGAGATGTTGTCAGGCCATATGTCAGTAAAAATGAATTTACCTGTCTTGCTTGTAGCACAAGCGCTTTATTTGCATGCATAAATGCGGTGGTGTGCGCTGTAGCCTGTATCATTTCACATTAAAGTGCAAATGAAACTACAAGCATGTATGTCCACATCAGATCCACATCACGTTGAGCAGCGGCAGCTCTTAAAGTGATAGCAGCCAAATAACCTAATAACCCAGCTGCTGTGATCTCTGTTAAATAAGAGGATTCATCTATGTTTAGTTTAGCATTTAGTGTTTGATAACTTTATTCAATTTCTGTATATTTCCTGCTTGCTGAAGGACACAGGAAAATAATCAATTTTGAACTTTCAAAATGTAGTTTAAATGCAGCTTCAAAGGGCTCTAAATGATCCCAGCTGAGGAAGAAGGGTCTTATCTAGCGAAACAATCTGTCATTTTGTTCGAAAAATAAAAATTTGTATACTTTTTAAGCACAAAAGCTCGCGTAGCACAGGCTTTCAGATGCACGTCCACGGGTTCATTTTGAATGAATCTTTAATGTGACTCGGGAAGAACGAGTCGTCTCAGGCAGTGATTCGTTCAGTTGCACATGCGCAACATCCTATTAGGTTCTGTACTGGAATTAGTTCACGTGTTTCGAGTCTTCAGGTTTTTTGAGTCGTTCGTTCATCTTATGGGGCTGTCAAGTGATGCTGATTTTGCTAAAATTAATGAAATGACCCGGAAAAAGTTTTATTCATTTTGCTGAACGAGACTCAAAGGTCCGAGTTGGTAAAATGATCTGAACTTCCCATCACTACTACGAATCACGTCTAAGTTCATCGTCTGTGTACTCCGGCTAAAAAAGGTAGAGAATGGCGAAAAACTCCATCTTATTTTCTCCTACAACTTCAGAATCGTCCGACACGTTGTACCTTTTTATTTGTAAACAGTGTTTGACTTACTTGCACTTTCTTAGTCTTTGCGCGTTCGCTGGGTCTGTAGATCTGCCTACGTTCGGCGTGACCTTTCGACACGATTCAATAGTACGTTGTGAACACGCATGCCGGAACCTGTGCTACACAAGCTTTTGTGCTTAAAAAGTATACACATTTTTATTTTCCAAAAAAAATGACGGAATGTTTTGCTAGATAAGACCCTTCTTCCTCGGCTGGGATCATTTAGAGCCCTTTGAAGCTGCATTTAAACTACATTTTGGAAGTTCAAAATCGGGGGCACAATTGAAGTCCATTATATGAAGAAAAATTCTGATATGCTTTCCTCAAAAACCATAATTTCTTTACGACTGAAGACAAAAAGATATGAACATCTTGGATGACAAGGGGGTGAGTAAATTATTTGTGAATTATTGTTCTGGAAGTGGACTTCTCCCTTAAATATATATATATATATACTTTTAAGATTTAAAGTTAAAGTTCACATTTAATACAATTAAATGCACATCCTTTCACAAAGGCTTGGATGGGAAAAACTGAGCTTTCTCAATGCATTCAGGGATCGCATTATCTAAGATAATGTCAAATTGTAATTATTGTATAAAATAAGTGCATGTAAATACCACCAAAATGTCATAATTAGCAGTGGGAAAATTCATTGAGCCCTGACTTCAAAGACTCATGGAAGCTAATTGCTACTTAACACAATTTAATTTACTTTGCATGCATCATGTACTGTTGCTGAAGGATTGTAATAATGCTTGCCAAAAAATACAACTAATTTACCCGGTTTATGAAGTGACAGATAAACACAACCAAATTACATTTCCCATCAGTGTCTGTAGCTGTGAAAAAAAATAAATAAATAAATAAATAAATAAAAAATAAAAATGATAAAATACATAATGCATCAATAACAATATACACATGCTTTTGATTTTATTTCATTACTGCAATCTTTGTGTCTGTGTTGGGTAGTTAATAAGAGAGAAAGAAATATTAAATTGCTTTGCTTTTACTCTAACCAACATCACATCGCAATTAGAATTTTTCTAAATTGTAAGAAAGAACTCCCAAGGAGGAATTTTACAGAAATCAAGGGATACTCATTTAGACTAGCTAAAATTATGAATATTATAAGACATCTTAACTGGAACAGGCTTCAGCAGCATCTCACTATTGTTTGAGTCACTCAGTCTCATACAGACACATTCCAGTCCTCCGTCAGATGGACTCTGTTAAAGGCGAGCGCCGCTCCGGGCTCCCCTACAGCGCAGGGTGGGTTTCGGCTCTGGTAACACCTCTGTAATTGGGCTGATTTTTCCGGATCCGGTGTGAAATATGCCTGTGTGAGTTTAATAAGTTCCAGAGTGTGTGTCTGCGTGCAGCTATTCCCCTGGTGCAGCTGAGAGTTCACCAACATTTATCACCTCCGTATCCAGCAACACTCAGCTTAAAGCAGACTAATGCCTTCCTGCTCCTGTGGCCCCTCAGTTGCCCGCACATCCAGGCCAACAAATAGGCCTCTAATAGTTATCTATGGAGCCCCAAATATGCCTCTAATAGTTATCTATGGACCCCCTCGCACCCAATGAAAAGTCGCATTCATTTCGTTGCTCTATCCAGTTCAGGGTAAGTGGATCAATTGAGGCAGACTACGAATTCAGCAGGTTTACACAAACTACCAGCTGTAAAGTTGAGCTTGAGTGATTATCCAGGATCTATTCGCTCTCGCTTTGCCTGACGTCACTCTGAACTCATTACAGCAGCCGTAGTGGAAAATACAACCTTGGCACATGACTATGCGTGCTAATGGCCCTCAGATTGATTTTTAATTAGTAACACTTTTAGATCAGGGCCAATCACATTGGCCTTTTCTTGCATAACTAATCCGCAGAAGAGTGGCTATTCATAGGGAGTAAAGAGAGAGGCTGAAAGTTTACGACTGAACTCATGTTCAGAAGACAACATGACCAATTTCACCTTCAGGCCGAATCTGGACCTGATCCAGGAAGGAAGGGGAAAATTAATGCTCATCCGGCCCAGATAACATGTACTCATTTAAAGGACAAGAGATCCGAGAGATGCTTCTATATTGTTGTTACATGGTTTGTACATTACAAAATCCTGAAAATGTCAGATTGACTGGTAGTATCCTTCTTGACCAAATAAATCAGATAAAAAGAGTTGCAACGAACTTTGTGTTTTGTGGCATAGTAAAGGCAGCAGTATTACCGCTCCACTTCAACCCTAACTAGAGTTAGTTTCTCTATACAGGGGCTTGTGTGATATTTGAGAGGTGCAGTTTGTTTCTCGGGAGGCTCAGAGTCTCTTTGCGGAGATCAGGTTATCAATAAAGGAAGGAGACTCTGTAACACTCATTTATTACAGTAATGAAGTAACAAATCCAATTATTCTTACAGGACTCTATGGGTCTACAATGCTGAAGCGGTAAGAACTACTATGGGACACTCAGTATAGTGTGCTACAATAATCTGCCCAGTTTTGCCAGATTTAGTTGAAAACAAGGTTCAAACCTGAACCTTTTCACAAAGACAGAGTAAAAATAATATATTTTATAACGATTTACTCACCCTATGACTTTCTTCTTTCAGACGAATACAATCAGAGTTACATTAAACATGTCCTGGCTCTTTCTAGCTTTATAATGGCAGTGAATGGGGTTTAAGATTTTAAAGCTCAAAAAAACACATCCATCAATCATAAAAAGTACTCCACATGGCTCCAGGGGCCAGCCTTCTGAAATGTGTCAATGCATTTATGTAAGACAAATACAGAGTTCTGGCATGAAACACTAGATGGCGCAGTCCAATAGGTCTAACTCAATCTGTCATAATGACATCATCACATGGCACAGCTGATTGGCTCTCTCCTGTATCAATAGCCAATAAGCCTGCTGTTCAATATATGACTAGTGTTCGCTGTAGCAGCTGCAGTGTGCTTCAGAAACCATCCACCTTCCCCAGCTCCACCTGTATAGATCTGCTATGAGGTGATTTGTGTATGCTTTGGGGGTTATTCATATATGTTACATGTGCAGCAGCAATATTTCTTACATGCTCACAACAGCATGTTGTGGATGTATTGACAGTGGCAAGTCTCGGTACTTGCTCTGCCGCAGCAGATACATTAATATTGTCATGTACATTACCATACCAATCCCTCCGAGAGTTATCATGACAGAAATAGCCATATGTAAAATGTAAAAAATTTTAACCTCTTATTTCAACTAACTGTCGTGCAAGCGTTTACGAGAGAGTGGCATTCTAGCGGATGACGTAGGATGTAGGCGAATGTGCCGATGAATGCTGAAGTGCTGAATGCGGAAGCACAGAAGAGAGAGTAAAACGAAACTCATGAATTAGAAGTACAAAACGAGGATTTGTAAAGAAAAATGTTGGAGGATTTCAATATAAGACAAGAGGAGATAGGTTTTCCTTTGCTGTAAACAAATTTTGGTTCTTGTGAGATTATCATATTCTCACTGGAGCTAACGCTATGCCTACATCCTACACTGTAAAAAACTCATTGTTGAGTCAACATAAAATAATCTGTTACCCGGCTGTTTAAAATTTTAAGTTCAGTCAACTCAAAAAAAGTTTATTCAACTTGAAATGTTAAGTTGTACTGACAACTTAGATATTTGAGTTGATTCAGCTTAAATTTTTAAGGCAGCTGGGTTACTTACCCAGCTTTTAAGTTTAACAAACACAAATATCTAAGTTGTCACTTAGTAGAACTTAACATTTCAAGTTGACTAAACTTATTTGAGTTGACTGAATCTACAATTTTAAGGCAGCAGGCTAACAAATTATTTTAAGCTGGCTCAACAAATTGTGTTTTTTTGTTTTTTACAGTGTATGCAATTCACTCTCTCGTGAATGTGTGTACAACAGTTACCAAAAGCTACAGATTATGGATATCTTACACAAAGGCATCAACTCATTTCAGAAGGTCTTTATTAACCCCTGGAGTCATGTGGAGTATTTTATTATGATGGATGGATGCGCTTTTTTTGGCTTCAGAATCAAACACAGATTCACTGCCATTATGAAGCTTGGAAGAACCAGGACATTTTTTAAATATAACAATTGTATTTGTCTGAAAGAAGAAAGTCATATATACCTAGGATGGCTTAAGGGTGAGCAAATTTTCAAGGGTAATTTTCATTTTTGGGTGAACTATTACTTTAATCTATAGGTCATTGCTACTTTAAAGTAACAAAGTGCTTTTTCCCAGCAAATAGCTCTGTAGATTGGCCAAAACTGCATCATAATGTCATGAAACAAACAAATGTATTATAAACAAGGCTATTCATTCTAGTGAATGGTTAAATTAAATGATTAAATTATAAATCAATAAATCCTTTCAATGTAGTACACTAGTAGTTTAGCTAATTGCTCTTTCAAAAGAGTACCACTACTTTACTAAAAGACTTTAACACTACTTTACAAGTTGTTTGGCAAGCTATAGTCTAATTGTCTTCACCAAGTATTTCCTATACTATTCATACACCTTTAAGGTCACATAAGTAAATTGTATGAGGAGCAGTGTAATTACATTGTTGAGTACTGGATCTCAATATTTGGTTTTAACATTTAAATATGTATCTAGCGTTAAGACATTACATATTGTTAATCTAAATGTAGATGAATATTTACCTTATATTTAAATTAGTTATGCCCCTGGGCAGCATCAACGCATAGCAAATGACATGAGCCTGTGTAAACAGCATCCATTAACCAGATTCAGAACAGCATACTTACACTTCTTTATTACAAGCACATACATGCAATTATGTGTAATTAGATCAATCACTAATCTTAATCTGTTACATAATATATGAAGAGTTCAGATGCAAAAGCCTCTAAATCCATCTCACGTATTTCTTTAAAATGAGCATTTCTTTCTGGCTACTTTGTATAGGTTTCTATGTAAGTACTGGTACTTCTGATTGGGCTGGGGCTGGAATTTAGTGAGTTTGAAGTAAAAGTATTTGATGGATGTATAATATGTGTCAGGAGCATTCACTCAGTATCATTATCTCATTTTTGACCGAGATGACTTTTAGCTGGTTTTGCATCTGAACTCTTCATATGTAGGCATTCACTGACTACTTTTTGTTGTAGGCCTAAAAACATTGAAATAGATCTTTTCTCAAGAAACCTTGCTCTCTTTTTCTGCACAAATCAATCATATTGAAAAAAATGTATGCCACCTGTTAATGTGTTCGCACCTAATTTTACTTATCTGACCTTAAGGTGCAACATGATCAAATACATGTTGAATACTAAATCCATGTTAAGTCATCTGCTACTATGCTTCGCTTGTTCAATGCAATGATATTTCAGTTTACATGATATCTCAATATTTAACTTAAGTCTTAGAATTAATGTCTATATTTAAGATTCTGATTAATAAATAATCTTAATATTGAAGATATTAAATATTAAAGATTCCCTCAAATGCACTGTTAAAATATTTTTCACAGTTATGTCACAAAAAATACTAAAATTTCAGTCAGTCTAAATTTCATCTTTAATTCAGTGTGTTATTTGCTATTTCTGAGCGAAAATGTTTGAAAGTAAATTCTACATTAACTGTTTTTCAGAGTACTACAAACAATAATTCTTTTTACTTCTGTATTAGGTGAAGAATGTGGCAGAGTCAACTGATAAATGATGTTTTCTACTGTTTTTAGCAGTAGCCAAACTTTCCAGGTGCATTGTGGAGGCAGGTGCTTTTCATGTAAGCGAAATCTTGAGATCCAACCTCTTATTAGGCAAATAAGACTCTGTTAAACAAATGGTCAAATAAATGCCAAATTATTGTTACATCCAAAGTAACAGTATTCCCATACATTTATACATGTAGCATATTCCATATATACACATGGATTTAACTAAACCCCTATCCCTAAATTTTAAACAGTAGGCGGAAAAATAAGTAGATACCAGAATATATTAAAAATCCTGTTAGCAGTAGATTGAGGCATATGTCATAAGAAATGGGACAAATATCAGTCATAAGAGCTGGCAGCTCCCTATAGAGTCACACTCACACAACCCATCCGAATGTGTGCTTGTGATTCGAGAACAAAAACGGTGAAAACGAGGTCAGTTCAAAGCAGGACAGTACAAGGTCCCTCACGAGTGACTCTTGACAAAGCAGAAGAACACAGCTCAGATTAATCCCAGTGGGCGATAAGGTGCCGGGACCCTGTTTCAATGGGGTAATGATCGCGAGTAATAAATGTGCTCCGTGATTTCTCTTCAGTGTCTCCTCACAAAGGCCAGATCGGTTTTAATTTAAAGGGAGTGGGAGGACGTAGGGACAGACAGAGGCGATAGAGATAGAAGTGTCACAGTGAATGTACCGGGAGAGAGCGGAGCTATTCTATCCATCACATCTGAATACATTCAATTAACTCCTACTAAATGTACAGTAGCAGGTTTCTCCTCTTTGCACAGGTCTTCATTGCCTCCCTCACTCGCTCCACTGCTCTCTTATTTCAATAAAAATGCAAATATGGACAGTCGGGAGAAGAAGAGAAACGATCAATGGCAAAGAAACATTTTATAGCCCCGCTGTCAGACTAATGACCGCTGGGCAATTTTCTTCAGAAAACAGTGTAAGATATTAGCATATAATCTCCTGAGATTATGAATGTGTAAATCTAATGATGTCCATGGGGTGGAATTTACACTAAAAGAGACATTTGGAGAGTTCATAAGCTTGTTCATATTTTGAGATGAAAATAAAGTCTTATTTTTTCTAAAATCTTTCCATTCATCAAAGAATCCTGGAAAGGAAATGAATTACTGTTTCCACAAAAATATTAAGTAGCACAACTGTGCCAAGTGTTGCTGTGTATTAAAATAAACAAATGTATGTCACATATATGTTTCATATGCTATAAATTTACTTACAAGTTGTAGTTCATTACTGATTACAGATTACATGATGAAAACTGTAGTTAGTAACGTAATCTAGGTTACCAGTGATGGCTATAACGATGTTATAAATTAAATTAATTTTTTCAGTAACGAGTAATCAAACGAATTACTGTTTCCCCCATTACAACACCATTACTGTTAATGACAATGACATGCAGCGTTACTATAATTTATTTTAACTTATTAGAATATTTATTTTTTCAGTTCATCTGAATGGATGCACAGCGTACCCGTATTTGATGAACCAAAGACATAGTGTGAAGGCACACGACTAGCCGTCGCTTTGTCTCACACACGCAAAAAAAGATTCAGAGCGAGAGAGTCTTATATATGCAGAATTGATGCGCTACATGTAAACGATATTCTCTGTTGTATTTTCCTGTCAAAATAATGGAGTTCCTTTGGAATTCTTCAGCTTTTAAGAACTGCCGGTTTCTCCAGTATTAGGTGGAACTAATGCACATACAGCAATCTCATTGGCTGGCGCTCACCTATTATCCTCCCTGTTTTGATTTCGGTGAATCAGTTCAAGCAAACGCAGACAACATGATTAATATTCATGAACCCAGCAGCTCATTAATCCTTAGTGCATTTTATATTGTTATTAGTAGTAGAATTCGTAGTAGTTTTATTATGTTATCTGTATTTTTTTTTATAGAAACACTAAATGACAAACAATATCTTAAGCACCACCACCAGTCCTAAGATCAGTCAACATGACAAATATGCATTCATACATGGTTTTTCTAATTAATAAATATTATATTATAATGCTTGACTGACTGATGCTAAGTGTAGTTCCAGATATTTAAAAAAAAATAGATATTTAATATTAGTCTGGTGAATAAACAAAAAAAAATTACTAGCCAATGGCAATTCTATTGCCAAGGTGTCCGTAGAAGGTTAATCATATTTACAATATTTTTTTTTTAATTTGATAGGTGTCTCTCACATCGTCCCACAGAAACATTAAAATAAATTATAGTAGATTACTGTACAATGTTTTATAATAATAATTTATTCTATTTAGTGTCCATTTCATTCATTTAACATATTTAATAATGGGGACATCCAAGTTATTTACCAAATATGAGTATATATATGTGCTGTATATATATATATATATATATATTTTTTTTTTTTTTTTAAGTAACACAATAGTTACTTTCCCTGGTAATTACTTACATTTCTCCCAGCCTGGCACAAATGTCTCGATTAGTTCCGGGTTTACTGAAGGCCCGCCTTCTGAAAAACAAAATTGTTATGATTGGTTAGCTGTCCCACTGCGTTGTGATTGGCGAACAGCTTAGACTGCCACGCCCCTTGTCATAGAAGCAAGTTCCGTGTACAACTGTTAGCACAAGCTAGATTGAAGTGATTCTTAAGTTTTAAATATGGAAATTTTTCTTACAAAAACACATCGATTTGCTACAGGAGGCCTTTATTATTCCACGCAGCATCGCTAAATGCTAATCCCCCACCTCATCCCTACCCACCGCCCAATAATTCAAATTTCCGTAGGTGGGATTTAATTTGATGATATTCTAATGGACCACGTTGTGACACCTTTGCATGGGGAAAACAAACGCTGTAGTCCAAAGGAGCTGTTCGTTGTAGTTCTTGAAAAGAGATTCTTTAAAAACTAAATATCTCCCTTTGAAGTGGACTTTGAGATGTGTAACTTTGTAGTTTTTTTTATGCCCAAAGATACACACCACACACTGACTAAAATTCAAAAAGTGAAACAGCATAATAGCACCCCTTTAAAGTAACATGCCCAATACTGTAGGTTACTCATTTTAGATAATGTGTCTTTTTAGATTACTTTTAGACTACTTTTATCTAACCTACCATTAAACATACCACACTGATATAAAAAAAGCAAAGAGAAAGAACATATGTGACCCTGGACCGCAAAACCAGTCTTAAGTCGCTGGGGTATATTTGTAGCAATAGCCAAAAATACATTGTATGGGTAAAATTTATTGATCTTTCTTTTATGAAAGAAAATCATTAGGAAATTAAGTAAAGATCATGTTCCATGAAGATATTTAGTAAAATTCCTACTGTAAATATATCAAAACTTAATTTTTGATTAGTAATATGCATTAGCAAGAGCTTCATTTGGACAACTTTAAAGGAGATTTTCTCAATATTTTGATTTTTTTGCACCCTCAGATTCCAGATATTCAAATAGTCGTATCTCAGCCAAATATTGTCCTATCCTAACAAACCATACATCAATGGAAAGCTTATTTATTCAGTTTTCAGAAGATGTATAAAATTCAGTCCACCACTCAATTCTGGTTTTGTGGTCCAGGGTCATATATATTACATTTTTAAATAACCACATCATAAAATGCTTTAAACATTACATAAAACCAGGGTTTCCCAAACTGGGGGATGTAAGAACTGCACTGGGTTTGTGAGTTGACAAAAGCTTTAATTCTAGGTGCTTTTTTCACCAAAATACAGAATTATTTACATGAGATTTATATGGCAATTCTATATTGTGAATATAGTCAAAGCTAAATGTTACGACACACAGCGTGATTTTTAGAAAGGTGAAAAAAAGAAGAATTATGTAAAACCATTACATTATAAATGTTTTACTGCCATTGTGTGAATAATATGTAATCTGCAAAAAAGTAACTGTAATCCTATCATGATTACTTGATATTTGGAATCTAATTACGTAATACAGATAACATGTAATCAGTTACTACCCAGCACTGACAGTTTTGCCTTTCATGTAAAAGAGTCTGAGACACTGGAGTTGCGGTGAAATCTTACGGTGTGGTGGATATCTACACAGTAAAATCCTTAATGCAGGAACACCTGGGCTGAGGTCATGTGATTGTGTTGCCAGGGCAATGAGAACAATGAGAGTTCACCCTCAGCCCATTTGTTATAATGCGTTGATTCTCACCCATAGTTCTCACAGCCCGGGTCCCCTGAGTGTCGTTAGCGGGCTGTGAGCCATTGACCTCTGATGACTACTGGAAAACCATAGTCTAAAGCAGAGTAATCAAGGTAGAGCCATTGATTGACTCTGTTCCCCAAGTGGGCATCTGGCCAAGCGACCGCTGATTATTCAACTCATCAAATCTTTATTAGTACACAAAGCACAGTCACTTTGCCAATCTTTAATTATTCAGCACAGAGTGTTTATTCGTTTTTGTAACTATCACCATGTGGTGTGATCATTAAAATGCAGCAATTTGCCTAACAGCAAAGACAGAGTTTCTTCAAAGCCACTCTGATGGTATAGTGGAATTTCACCACCCATCTAGGTTCATCAACAATAATCCCATCGCGTTCAGCCAAAAATCTTTGGGTAATCATTGATGACCAGCTGACCTTCAAAGTCCACATTGCAAAAACAACATCATGCAGCAAAATCAGGAAGATTAGGCCTTTCCTTACTGAGCAGGCTACAAAACTACTCTCCTTGTCATTATTAGACTGCACAACTGCAATGCTTTTATAGTCATACTTCCAAAATTTGCAGTCAAACCTCTACAAATGCTCCAGAATGCAGCAGCACAACCGGTCTTCAATGAACCCAAGACAGCCCACAACACACCTCTCTATCTCTCTGCTTTGGCTACCAGTTGCTGCTCATATCAGTTTCAAGACACTGATGCTTCTACGGTCTCATACGAGTCTACAGAGCTGGTGTCAGGCACCTCCATCAGGGGAGCATTTAAATTTGTACGGGAGGCCCAAATCACATGGGGGAGGGGGGGTTTGTGCTGATACTCACAAAAGCATAGAATCGTTTTCGAATATGCAATGTTTTTTTCGGTTTCACTTTTGATTTTGAAAACAAACATGTTCAGTAAGGAGTGGAGAGGAGTGAAAGGGGGGCACACTAACTTGTTTAAGGGGGCAAGGCCCATGAATGCCCCCCTTGGTGCCAGCCCTGCGAGTCTACATCCTTTCCAGAAGCCTGTGGTTGATAAGTGAGTGAGCAGTGCCTCATGGTATCATCAAAAAAAGGCACAAAACCACTTTCCTGAACATTCTCATTGACTGTTCCTTGCAGGCGGAATCTTCCTATACTCTTAATAATAAAGGTGCTTCACGATGCCATAGAAGCATGGCTTCATTTTTTGTCTAAATGGTTCCATAAAGAACCTTTAACATCTGAAGAACTAAAGAATGCTCAAAAATGTGTATATTGTGTAATGTAAATAAAATTGTTGTGACTGTTTACATTAAAAAATCACACCCCAACATATTTGCGATCATGCGATCATGGCAAAATCCAGTATATAATTTATGATGCTATTGATGAATTCTTAATGCCTTTCGCATCTGCATATTGACGCCTAAGGTTTCTTATTTTAAGCAATGAAGGACCCTGCGCATCAAAAAATTATGCTAAAGGAGTACCCTGTGTGTTGACGCCAGAGTCCAAAAGGGTCCTGATCAAGCATCAATTAACATCCTGCTGGTTTCAGACCCACTTTCATTTCTATTCGATTCTATTTGATTATGTTCTATTTCAAATTTCTCATTTGAGTCCATCTTATGCTATCACAGATGTGAAAGTAACACTGGCATGTTATTTTCTGAACAAGATCGGACATGACTAATTTCAGTTTCGGTACCACAGTGTGTTCCCGGGCCCACATAACAGCGAATGACAGATTTTCAAACTAAATTGCCAATGTTAATGCCCCTCAGTGCCAGAACCAGAGTTTGCTTGGTTTCTACCTGCTCTCCAGTCAGTTGCTCTTTGAGCTTCTTAAAATTATACCAGTTGTAAACCACATTGGAGTCCACATGAACTGTACTCCAGGCCAAGGAGAGCTATCCATTAGCATCCCCATTCATCTTAATGGCAGTTGCTAGGCTGGCACAAGACGTCCAGAATTATGTGGTCTACATGAATTCGTCTAAGCTCCTGGGCCCTCTAATCGCCTGATCTAGTAATCACTCCAAAGTCACAGGAAATAGTCTTTACTAGAATCTATCACAAGCTGTGATGTGCAAGTCAGCAGAAAAGTCTATTTAAAGCCTTTTAAAAGCCCAGAAACTGGTAAAGCATTTACCTCAAGTACTGCTCCTGGAAAGTCACTGCCTTGGAGTTTGATGAACCAAGGTAATCAAGGTCTTCAGGATTACTAGAAACTTCCAGGCCTGTGTGTTGGGACTAGGCCCGTCCTTAGGGCAGTGCAACTGACGTGCCTACCTTGCCTGCTTGGAACAGCTCTTGTTGGGACAAGCTAGAGCTTAGCCCTGCAGCTACCACTGTACCAATGATCCACTATAATATGACAATATATTTGCAATTATATGTCGATTGAAATGTTGTAAGAATACATGGCTGTCAAATTATGCTTTTTGAGGTTAAACCATAGGGCAAAACCCAAACTTGGTTTAAACCTCTTTGCCCCAAAAGACATTTTGAACTTAGTTCATTTAAAAAAAAATGCTTTTACATGAACGTAATGCACCAGTCTCTGATGAAAAACAGACTGAAGTCCATATCAAATGTTCTTGTGTGAAAGTGGCCCGAAAACAACAAGTGAGTCGATCCAAACAGGTTCTTTCAAAGCCTTCACCGATTTCTTTGCGAGACAGTATATATGATTACTCCACATTGCAGCTGTCTGCATCTGTGCCCGAAATCAATCTGGCTGCTTGCCTTATTTGATGATGAAATAACCTCTTCCCCTTTACTTGATTGCATGTGGTTATTGGAAGTTGAAAATATAGCACAAGTAATTACAAACCTCATCCATAATACACTTAAACCGCATCGCTGCTAGCTGAGAGCCGAGTCTATCGCGGAGCTTCCCGGATCTCTGAGCGGTGATGATGAGTGATTGTGTGTTTTAACCCTCTGAATTTCTTAGGGAGCTGCGCTACGGCTGCTCTTATTGAAAGCAGAACGGGTAGACGAGTAATTAAAGCCCTGCAAACAGCGGCGAGGATGAGCCCCAGCCGCTCGACTGAGGCCACGGCATGAAAAATTGCCCCTCCACTATTTCAATTAATCAGTTGTATTTGGCGTAATGCTGTTTGACGTTGGCAGGGGAAACGTCCTCCGGGAGGGTCCGTCCTCCGACCGGCCACACTCCTTTATTTTTCTGCCGTTTGCCGCGTGCATGTGCGCGACGGTGCCGGTTAGATGCCAATGACCACATGTGTGTGATATTAAGCATATGTAAGTGCCAGAACCGACGATCTCTTTTGCTTTATCAACGTTCTCCAGTTTGTCTGAGGTGGAGTTGATTATGAAGGCCACACAGCACAGCACCAGGACCTGATTAACCTTCTAGTGACTCTCCGGCGTACGACGGTGGACACAAACACCCCCTCACCCCCCTTCCTGTCTCCCTGTGATAAATTAAACAATGGAGGAATCCAGTGGCCCAGCAATTACCAAACACCTTGGACACACTCACATTTTTCAGCTCTGTCAGGGGCTTGTCTTGTGCGGTGGGTTTTCGCCTGATCTCCGGCGGCTCTCGGCTCTTCCTAACTTTGTTTTTTCTGATGTAGATTAGATCTGCCACCCCATTACAGATTCATTTTCCTAATTTTTCATGTCTGCACCGCGCCCCATCTGTGGCTGGCTGATAATTGTGAGGACCAGCCCTGGTGATTAGCATCAGCAGAATTAATTACAGCCGCCATTAAGGCTGCAGGTTGCACTCGGTGATCAAGAGAAATTAACTTCCTCCCAAGCCTCTAAATCATCTCACCTTTGGCCCCTTTGACAGAGGCACGCCCCACTCTCACCTCCTAAACACAACACGAAACGCACACAAACATACACACAGGACCTCACACTTGGCACATCCGTGGCTAGCATGTCAGCTAAGCGTTGCACACGCGAGCGCACTCGCAAGCAGAGCTCATTAGAGGTGTCCTCGTGTGTATTAGCTCCAGCACGATGCGTTTGGGGTGAGGGTTTGAGTTTGGGCTCCTCTACAAGTTGGGAGCAGGGCCCTGTTGTCACGCACACAGAGGGCATGGCAGATGATGATGGCTGTATTGATTAGCTAGCCACCAAAAACACCAGCACTTAGAATATTAATGATAAAGTACATCTAGGTTGAGTGAAGGTAACTGTGCTGATTCGATATTAATGAGTAGATTTTCACATGTACCGAAAGAAACTGAGTGGTGGTTATGGGTGCAAAAGTTCTCACCACAGTGGTGGGTGTTATGAATGGTTGTCTGGATGCTGAGTTGGGTAATATGTTGTTATATATTTGCTAGCTGGGTGCTGGACATTTTAGATGCTGATGTTTAATACATAGGGTTAGAGGTACATGTCACTAACACTAAGAGCCACACTGCGATGCTTACACCAGTTACACCAAAATTGTACATTTAGGGCTAGTCACTTGTCACTGGTGCAGTACCCTCAAAGGGAAACTTTTGTACTTTCTTTACCTCGACAGTGTTCATAATTGAACCCTAAGAGTATTACCAGTGTTGGGGAAAGTTACTTTTAAAAGTAATGCATAACAATATTTCATTACTCCCTAAACAAGTAACTAATTACATTATTTACTTTTTATGGAAAGCAATGTGTTACGTTACTTTTGCATTACTTTTTAAATCTGGACAGGGCTTGCTTGTTTGTTTTTAATATAAACAAGTTCTGTTTTCAGCAAATGTAAAAGCCCTTTCACACAAAAAGTGAAATAAATAAGCCTCAGGTTGAAGGAAATGTAAATGTGCTGCCATTCTAGATTGCATGAAGAATAGGATGTAAGCAAAGAAAGTTCAACACTCTTCAGCAATTAAAAAAAATGTAACACATTATGTTTATGTAAAGTCATTTTTGCTTATTAGTATGATTGATTTGGATTATCGAAGGTATAGCGATGCAAAAACATTGGTTAAACAAATGGGATTAAATACATAAAAGAAAAAAAAAATGATGTGATGTATTCCCATACTCAGAATTTGTCCACACTGGAACACACAGCCAGAGCAGTGGGCAGCCATTTTTTGCCACAGCACCCTGGGGGTTTGGTGCCTCAGTCGTGGTATTGAAGTTGGAAGAGAGCACTGTACATTCACTCCCCTCACCTACAATCACTGCCAGTACCGAAACTCGAACCCGCACCCTTTGGTTTACAAGTATTGCTCTCAAACCATTAGCCCATGACTGCCCCAGAAATGTTTTGTGTTAATTATTGCAGGTTTGTGTAATATTCTGAGTTTGCATTTCATTTTGATGAATACTGAATAATTTTTTGTGCAAGTGGGATGGGTAAATCCATGTTCACAATACAGTAACATCATGTTCTCAACACCTCTACACTGTAAAAAAAAAAAACACAATTTGTTGAGTCAACTTAAAATAATTTGTTACCCTGCTGCCTTAAAATTTTAGGTTGAGTCAACTTAAGTTTAGTCAACATGAAATGTTAAGTTGTACTATGTGACAACTTAGATATTTGAGTTGACTAAACAAAGAAATTGGTTTGTTAAATTTAAAAGCTGGGCTTGTTACCCAGCTGCCTTAAAGTTTTAAGTTGAATCAACTGAAATATCTAAGTTGTCACTTAGTACAACTTAACATTTCAAGTTAACTAAACTTTTTTAGAGTTGACTGAACTTAAAATTTAGAAGGCGTTTTAAGTTGACTCAACAAGTAGTTTTTTTTACAGTGTACACTTACCCCTCATTTCTCTCAATATGGGGACAGGGGGGCTGTCAGTCAACAGATTGAAAACAAAGTAACTGGAATTATTCATTTGATAAAGGTCACTTTCTTGTAAATTGAAATGTAATGCGTTACTTTACTAGTTAATTGAACAAAAGTAATATGTTTACATAACTGGAGTTACTTGTAATGCAGTTCCTCTAACACTGCATTTTACCACCTTAACATCTTAACTGTAACCCTCCCCTCAGCGGGACGCCTAAGTTTACTTCACCATATTACAAATAAATCCAAATCTAATGACAAACTATATATCACTGGAATGGTCTAAGACTCCTAAATAGATATTTTACCACTGTTTTGTGTTACAAATTATGTAGGAAAAGTAATAGATTCATTTATGACAAGAGTTAATCTCAAAAATTGCATTGCAGACATTGCATTACCATGGAAAATGTACATCAAAATCATATTACAAAATGTTTTCATTCATGAATTATACAAATTTAAGTTTGGATAGTGCATTTTCACGTTTATGATCAAAAATGGGAGTGACAGTTAAAGGGTTAAGGGTTCATATTACTACTACTCTAATATACTAATTATATGCACCCTTAAAAAAGGTACAAGGGTGTCACTTGTGTACTGCCCCAGTTACAAGAAGTTGCTCAAATGTAAAATTTTTGCAAATTTTTTTGACAGTGTAATTCCCCTGCTAAAACAAGAAAAAAAAACTTCTTAAAAGATTAGTTCAGTCCAGAATTAAAATTTCCTGCTAATTTACTCACCCCTGTGTCATCCAAGATGTTCATGTCTTTCTTTCTTCAGTCGAAAAAAAATGAAGGTTTTTGAGGAAAACATTTAAGCATTTTTCTCCATATAGTTGACTTCAATAGGAGCCAATGGGTTGAAGGTCCAAGTTAAAGTTTCAATGCAGCTTCAAAGGGCTCTACACGATCCCAGCTGAGGAATAAAGGTCTTATCTAGCAAAACGATCGGTCGCTTTCTAAAAAAAATACAAATTTACATACTTTTTAACAACAAATGCTCGTCTTGCACTACCTCGACTTCACGCATTACGTAGTCACGTTGGAAAGGTCACGCGTGACGTAGGTGAAAGAATCGACAGTGTTTACAAAGCGAACATGCAAAGAAACTCAAACGCCCTTTACAAAAGACGGTAAAGCAAGTTGTAGGAGAAAATGAGAAGGAGTTTGCTCTACCCTAACTTTCTGAACCAAAGTACACAGACGAAGAACTAAGCATGTGTGACTTTGCCAGTGTGATTACACAGAGCTAGTGCAAGATGAGTATTTGTGGTCAAAAGTATAGAAATGTTTAAGTTTTTTTAGAAAATGGCTGATCATTTCGCTAGATAAGGCCCTTATTCTTTGGGGCTGCACTGTAACTGCAATTTGGACCTTCAACCCATTGGCTCCTATTGAAGTCCACTATATAGAGAATATATATATGTTTTTTTTTGTTGTTGTTGTTTGTTTGTTTTTTTGATTAAAGAAAGAAAGACATGAACATCTTGGATGACAATGGGGTGAGTAAATTATCAGGAAAATTTTCAGGATTATTTCAGATTTTTTTTTTTTTAATTATTCAGGAGTGAACTAATAGTTTTTTGAAGATACTCACCCAAGAGCATATTATATATGTTTGTACAACCTACCTTTACTACCTTTATATTACATTCTTAGTAAAATGAAAGACTGAAAATTGCAATCAAATGTAATACCACTCAGACAATATGTGATTTTGGACACAGCTATTAGGTTAACTTGTGGCTGGTTGTCAAGCAACAAATCATAGTAAATTACTGAACAACTCAAATAATGTGCAAACAAATGTGATTCCATTCGATCAGATTTGGAATCGGACCTATGAAACTAAAAATGAGTTAAATTAAGTTCATTACTTAATTTAACTTTTGTCATTTAATCTGTTAAAAAACAAATTCATAATGTAATTCATTCATAAGAAAAAATATTAAGCAACAGCTGTGAAAGGCTTTCGCAGAATCTGTAAGGTACAGTGTGTGACGAAGATTGTGTATCTATCCACGTGTGTGTGTGTGTGTGTGTGTGTGTGTGTATGAGAGAGTGATGTATTTGTAAGTGATGTTAATGGCACGGCCCTTGGGTCCTGCTGAGAGCTCTATGGAGCCGGTGTGGAGTAAGATAAGCAAATTGCAGGCTGGATCACACTGACTTGTCAAGGTTAAGCAGAGAGACACAACAGCAGGCTGCAGCTCTGATTACTGAATTACACACACAGACTCCCTACCTCTCATTCTCTCGCTTTCTTCTCACACACACTGACAGAGACTGCTTCAGCACAGCGATCCACAGGAGCCTAATCTTCACTGGTGGGTGTTATCATTAAAATGAATGTGATTTAGTTGTTCAGGATGTGACGGGCTGCAGAGCGCCTCTGAAATCCCTGCCAGTATATTGAGAGAGAAGTACAATAAAACACACATGTGTGATTAGTGTCAGCAAAGGACTTTATAAAGCTGCATCACACATAGTCACGATAACATTTCATAATACACACTCAGACACACAGCAGAGAATTAAACCAGTGCCAATATTACACTGCAAGAACAGAGTGGATGAAATAATAGAAATACATAAAACTAGGGCAAGTCAACAGAGTCAAATAATTTAGAATTTGCTAAAATTGGTCTCCTATTACATGAAATAATATTTTTCAATCTATGGTACATTTAGTTTTAATGCGTTCACTTCGTCTTTATAATGAAAGGAAAATAAATATGCCTGCAACAGTCTGACATCCTTCTCATTATTGGTGTTTCATATATACATTCATTTTCATACTTCAGCTCTGAATATAAATTCTGCCTAACAGTGACTGCAAATTATTTTACTTTTGGCAAAAGCAACAAATGCCTGGCCATTTGAGTACAGTGAACTAACTGTTATGTTCAAGAAACCAGGTTGAGATGATCTGAGCTTTGTGACATGGTCAGCAGCAATACTCGGGTGTTTAAATGATGCTCAATTAGTACCAAGGGGCTCAAAATGTGCCAAGAAAATATCCTCCTCACCATTACACAACCAGCAGCAGTCTGACCTGTTGATGCAAGAAAGGATGGATCTATGCTTTCTTGTTGTTTACGGCAAATTCTGACCCTACCAGAAATGTTGCAGCAGAAATCGAGACTCATCGGACCAGGGAACCTTTTCCAATCTTCTATTGTCTAGTTTTGGTGAGCTTGTGTGAATTGTAGCCTCATTTTCTAGTTCTTAGGTGACAGCACTGGCACCTGGTTTGGTTTTCTGCTGCTTTAGCTCATCTGCACCAAGGTTTGACATGTTGTGCATTCAGAGATGCTCTTCTGCGTACCTCAGTTGTGGTGAGTGGTTATTTGAGTTACTATTGTCTTTCCAATAGCTCGAACCAGCTACTGTCATTTGACCTCTGGCATCAACAAGGCATTTTCACCCACAGAATTGCGACTCATTGGATATGTTCTCTTTTTTTGAACTATCTTCTGTAAACCCTATAGATGGCTGTGAGTGAAAATCCCAGTAGATCAGCAGTTTCTGAAATACTAAGTCCAGCCCATCAGTCACCAACAACCAAGTTACTTACACCAGTTTTCTTCCCCATTCTGATGCTTTAAATGTCAGAAGGTTTTCTTGACCATGTCTACATGCCTAAATGCATTGAGTTGCTGTCATGTGATTAGTTATTTGCATTAACAAGACATTGAACAGTTGTACCTAACAAAGTGGCCGGAGAGTTTAGATTCATATGCGTCATATGTTGCACTGTTTATTATTTTCCTTCACAGTTTAAATCCCATCAAAGTTATGACAGATGCTGTGAATCAGTTTGACGGAATTATTTAAAGTAGACCTATTATGCCCCTTTTTACAAGATGTAACATAAGTCATGTGTCCCCAGAACGTGTCTGTAAAGTTTCAGCTCAAAATCCCCACAGATCATTTATTACATAATTTAGAAAATGCCTATTTTGAGTAGAAGCAGAAACACGCTGTTTTTGTGCATGTCTCTTTAAATGCAAATGAGCTTCTGCTCCCCGCCCCTTTTTCCAGAACAGGGCTGTGCATTTACAAATCAAACCTCTGCTTAAAAATATCTGTTCGGTCTTGATTATCATGTCTATCACACTGAAATCATGTGTTTTAAAGTCATATTAGTTTAAGCTTCTAATAAAGGGCACACACATCCGAAGCACACACACAGAAAGCGGCTGCGACATGGCATGTGAGTACTAAACTAAGTTCTCTAATTCATGTCTTATTGCGCTTAAACTGTCAAATACACTTAAGGTTATGTTAAAAACACACAAGTTACAAAAACAGTCGGTTATGTCTGTGAAGGTAAACAGCTGGGAAAGAAATCACGTTTATATTGGATGTGTGTGGCAGCAGTGTAATATACAGTAAATAAATCAATAAATCCACTGCTCTCTTATCTCCTCTGAGGCTGGGACTCTAAATAGCCAAAGACAGAACAGTTAGCATGCTCTGCCCAAATTTTTGCCATGGCGTTAGAACTGAAACACAGTTGTTGTTTGCGAAAACAGAATGGCGGCACTGTGGGTGGAAAGTTACTGGGTTGTCCTTTTTCACATTTTCTGGCAGATGCACTGGGGACCCGATTATAGCACTTAAACATAGAAAAATTCAGATTTTTGTGATATGTCACCTTTTTAAAAGAATGACCTGTTCATGGACTGGGCATTACAACTGTAGAGGACATAAATTAATCTAATTTGTATTCATTCATTTAGCGTACACTTTTATCCAAAGTGACTTACATAAAGAGGAACCAAGGCAATTCAAGGAACCAACAATATTCAATGCCATGTTTATTAGACAACAAGATTAGCAAGCAAGCTAGAAACTACTCTTTAATTTAGTCAGCAGACAGTAAGTAGTCATAATCGTCATGAGGCAATCATGTAAGCGTCTCATTCTGTAAAGCAGCCTCACATTCCCCAGCCATTCTGACCATTTGCAGCAATCATCAAACCAAATGACTCTCATGGGATGGCTGCCAATAAGGTCATGGATTCCCAACCAATTGTAACAGTTACCAACCCATTATTGGTGATTGTATTTTTCCAATCAACACTGTAAAAAACAACTACATATTTTTCAGTTGACAGGACATTTTGGTCACAAATACTAAGAAATATGAATTACCTGAACTACATTATTACATAAAACCATGTTAGACCAACAGAATCCTCCCAATGTTGTCCCAAGTCAAATACCATATCAAACTGAACAATATTGTTAAAATGTTAAGGGTTTGTGAGTTCCCAGTATACACTGTGGGATGAATATAGCATGGGGTTACTGTCATAGGATTATTGTATTGCTTTTTTTTTTTTTGCTAATTTTTTGTGTTGTGATGTTAATAGGTCATCATTTACCGTTGTTAATTGTTATTCTTCATCAGGCTTGTGTGTTGAGGTCTGTACCTAACCTGCATAAACTACATCCCAGAAATCTTTGCTTCGTAAGGTGATTTTGCCTTCAGAAACAAAAAAAGGATAATTCCCTTCCTATAAAACTATATGTATAACTATATAAACAACCAAAATTATGCATTAATATATTGCGTTAAAAATTGAGAAACCATAGCCCTGATATTCTTCGAGCAAAATCAAAGAATGTGACATAATTTTCAACAAAATCAGGGCAAAACTATGTTTGCTTGGAGTTTGTTTCCTAAGTTCAAAACAGTTTGCCAAAGCTAAATTTCTGGAAAAGTCTGGTTCGTTTGGCACCTTCCAATGTTAATTTTGACAGCTAATTCTTTTCAATGAAATGCCAGTGGTTATATATAGGCTGATTATGCATTCTTTATAACAACTTGTTTAGCACATTCTTAATCCTTTCAAGCAGACATATTTATTTATGTAAATAAATTTAGATTAATCTTTGTTATGGCTACTAAAGTGGTTCTTTTGTTGCTTGATTAACATCAATGCCACAAACAATAGCAACTAAATTAGGCTGCTGTCCCTTTAAAACCGAATGCATGGATGCAAAGGGCTGTTCGATTCTGAAATGTTTGGAATCAGGTCCGATTCCAATTCCTGGTTCTGGAATCAATGGGATTCTAACAATTGATTCCTCATTGTTGTTTTTGATTCTTTTTAGATTCTCGTTTTATAGATGAAAGGAACCTAATTTCCACACATGACCACACGACCTTGGTGTTTGTGAAAACAATAGATAATTTGGCTGGGGATTTTTACACGGATGGTGAGAGATAAACACATACTTTCTGTATTCGGATGGCAATAAAATCACGCGATTACTCATCAAAACGGACAATTTGACATCATTTTGTGTGTATTTCTCTGTTCATGAGACGCAAAAGAGTACTCGTGTGCTGTGTGAGAGGCTCTACTTTGGTGTCTGCGCTCAGAAAACTGGACCGAGTTGAGTTCTCTTTTGCGTGGTCAAATTTATCCATATGTCTGCTCTTCTCTTACTCCCAGATACTGTCATTTTTTAACGTTTTATGAGACGTACGCAGATGTACGCTAGCTTATGTCCTAGCTTTGATAAATCAATAGCCTACACTCTTAAAAATAAAGGTGCTTCATGATGCCATAGAAGATCCTTTTTTGTTTAAATGGTTCCATAAAGAACCTTTAACATCTGAAGAATCTTTCTGTTTCACAAAAGGTTCTTTGTGGTGAAAGAAGGTTCTTCAGATTCTAAAAAGGTAAGACAGAGATGGTTCTTTAAAGAACCTTTGACTGAATGCTTCTTTGTGGAAGCAAAAATGGTTCTTCTATGGCATCGCTGTGAAGAACCTTTTAAAGCACCTTTATTTTTAAGAGTGTATGTTACGGTTCAAATGTACGCATCTAACCTCCTAACCACACAACAGATTCGTTCTGAATGAATAGCTTCCCAAATCATCCCTCCCTAACATTTTCATCTTTTTTTTTTTCATTGACGAAAACGTCAATAGATTTTTGTCATAGTTATTGTCATTCAAAATTAGTTTTGGTTTTGTTATTGACTCGTTTTTGTTGGTGAAAAAATGTCGTTAACGAAAATTATTCGTCAACAAAATTAACACTGGCACCTTCAAACTACCACTCACTAAAAATTAAGGTTCTTTACTGGCATCTATGGATCTATTAAGAAACTTGAAACTTTTACACCCATGAAACTTTTACAAGTTTCTTTCAATTAAAAAAAAGGCTCTTTAGATTTTTAAAATGTTCTTTACGCCAATTAAAAAATAATTATTTTAGGAACTGTTCATTTAAAACTTATTTGAGAAACCTAAAATGGTTCTTCTAAGGCATTGCTGTGAAAAACCTTTTGAAACGTATCAATTACTCTGATTCATGTCTTCTGTTCAGTCCATTGAGGTCAGGCGTCTGTGGGTGAAAAACATGAACACAATGGAGAGTTGCTTTATAGTAGAAATTGAAGTTGTAATTCTAACTGAAAGCAACATTGACATTGTTTTTCTTGTTTAATAATGTATAGCTAATTGCTTTAAAGAAATCTGTCATATAAAGTGCTATATAAATAGCAGAGCTTGTGCAAACATATTAATTTGCAACAGCATAGGTGAGAAAATAATAAGATGTTAGGTGTATTATTCTTTCAAGCAGACATAAAGCAAATTAAAGGTTTTCTCTGCGAGTGAGAAAAAAATGCAAAGGATACTATATGTGCATGCATCCTTCTGTTCTCTGTTTTTGTCTCTCTCTCTGCCCTCGTGGACCCTCCCTCGCTCTCTCTCTTTCTCTCTCTCTCTCTCTCTCTCTCTCTCTCTCCCAAGTGTTATCAGTCTCCTCTCCAGCAGCACAGCTGTGTGCTGATTTAAAAGGTTAACAGACTAGTCAGCAATTACACTGCACTGTGCAGTAAAACACAATTACATTACAGCTGAGGACAAATGCCAGGCACTCCATTCAGAAGAGAGAGCGAGAGAGAGAAAGAGAGAAGACCCATACAGTCTACAGTGCCACTAAACCACAATACTCTTTTGTGTTTCTGCCAAGACTCAACTGTTTGCATCTACATGTAAGTGTGTGCCACGGAAGGAGTGACAGTCTATCTACAATCTAAAATGATTTGATTTGGTAAATTTTATTACAGATTTAGCCTTCTAAAACAGTGGATCTGAGGAACTGAATAAGTGAAGAACATCTTAAACCAAAATAAGGTAGTCAGCTGGTCACCTAGTCTGGCCAACCCTTGTAAAAATAAAAATAACTAAAAAAAAATAAAGTGAGTGAGTGAGCAAGCAAGCAAGCAATTAGGTAGGTAAATAAATAAATAAATTGACTCAATTTTATTAAGTGTGCACTAAAATTTAATTTAAAAAATATTTTGAAAAACTTTAAATAATGTAATATTAATGAAATACACATCCGCAGTACATTCATGACTTTCTTTTCAAGTTTCAATTACTCTAAAGTACATTTTAAATAATTTTAATAATCGTTTGTCATGTCCTGAAGAAGTACACTTATTTTGTGTTAGCATACTAAGCATAAGTGCTTAATTTTAACTGTAGTGTGATATTCAGATGCATGTATTAATACATTATTATTCATATAATTGGTATTATATATATATATAACATATTTTTCTTAAATATATACATGCATGTGTGTATTTATATATACATAATATACACAGTACACACACATATATTATGTAAACAAAAACTTTTATTTTGGATGCGATTAATCATTAAACAGCCCTAAATGTATCCAAAATAAGTTTATGTTTATGTATGATATGTATGTGTATATTTATTATGTATGTATAAATATAGAAACTACACACATACATGTGTGTATATATATAATTTATATTATATGTAAATATAAATGTTTTATATATTAACCTAACATATTTTTCCTTAATATATAAACATGTACGTGTGTGTATTTATATATGCATAATAAATATATACAGTACACACACATATAGTATGTGAACAAACTTTTTTTTTTGGATGCGATTAATTGCAATTAATCGTTTGACATATTACAGTAAGCAATAAGTACTCTTTGTTAAAAGTGTACAGGGAAGCTGGTTTGGCTGGTCTGTTTAAAAAGTTTGGAGCACTTGTTAGACCAGCAGGCCAACTCCCTAACCACGTTAAGCTGGTTTAAGTGGTATTTTAAGCATGATGGGGGTACGACAAAATGTGCCACAAGTGTGTTCTGATCAGGCTGCTGATTTAATATTTTATTATATTGTTTGTTGACACTTCAAGACACTTCAAAAAAAAATCTAGATCCTGAAGCAAAACCAGCCGAAAACCACTAATCTAGAGCTCGTCACACACACAGCATTCACCTCTAACCGCTGACACTTAACAAATCACAACTCAAGACAAGCAGCTTCAGGGCGCTGCGTGCGTGCTCAGCGTTGCGTTCAAGCGCATGTAATTTACCAGACCAGTGGGCACCAGGATGGAACAAGCACGGTACGGCGGTCTGGAGTGTGTCTGCTGAAGGTCTGTGTGGTTTCAAAGATCGTTCATGAAAGAGGAGAGAGGCTGTTCATTAGGGAATCCTTCCTGTGTGAGAGCTGCGGTCTCAGCGGCTGATTTATGATTTGCCGCGGCTCTGCTCATGCTACGCTAACAATGCTCATTAAAAAGAGGATGTCATCACTCTGCGACACCGCGGGAGTCATACGTGTCACATGCATCCTCAATACAGCGAACTGCTGACCAATACCGTCCACAACATCCTGTAAATCTGTCATCACGGCCACGGCTGCGGAAACACACACACACACAGAGAGACTATTAGAGTGTAGTGATAGAGGATCAGAGGTTAATGTGGAGCTGTTTGCTGGTGTTTAGTTTAGTATTAGAGGATTTTATGTGTTCACAGCTATTGAATTAATGTTTTTGGTATTTTAACTGTGTGTGTGTGGCAATGATGTAATCAAATACTCAAAATTTAGAGGACCAAATACAAAAATTAAAGGGATTATATAGGAATGAAAATTAGTAATTATGTATTGCCCTCAAATCTTTCCAAACCTGTATGACTTTCTTTTCACTTAAGGGCAAAAACATTACAAATATTCACAGTATGTTCTTTTGTGTTCCACAGAAGAATAAAAAAAAAAAAAAAAACATACAAGTTTGAAACAACAACACAGTTTAGCATACCTTTAATATAGTACTTAAGTGTGCATTCAGTGTAATATGTATTGCAAAATTAATTCTATTGTATTACAGTTTAAATTTGTTGATTGCAATTAGTTAATGTTGAGAGTGATTTTTGACCCTTTTATTAATTATTACTTATTAATAGTCTCTGGAAAAACACAGTTAAAGTTTAAAAAAAAGTAAACAATGCTTGTACATAATAAACGTGTATGTCATGTTCATATGTAACCTTTGACCACAAAACCAGTCATAAGGGTAATTAAAAAAAAATAGAATTATAGATCTGAATAAATAAGCTTTCCATTGATTGGACAGTATTTGGCTGAGATACAACTATTTGAAAATTTGAGATATATATGAATATATGATACATATATCATATGTGAAAATATTGAGAAAATTGCCTTTAAAGTTGTTCAAATGAAGTTCTTAGCAATGCATATTACTAATCAAGAATTAAGTTTTGATAGAATTAAGGTAGGAAATTTACAAAATATTTTCATGGAACATGATCTTTACTTAATATCCTAATGATTTTTGGCATAAAAGAAACATCGATAATTTTGACCCATTTTTGGCTATAACTACAAATATACCCGTGCTGGTTATGACTGGTTTTGTGGTCCAAGGTCACACACACACACACACACACATATATATGAACTCTTAACTTGTGGCATTTTAGTTCATTAATATTATCTACTTGTAAGACCTGCAGTACACTACAAGTACATTCAGTTCAACTAGTGCACTTTTTTCACAGGAAAAAGAAGAAAACCCGAACAGACCACTGTTTTAAATATTGTCTATAGTGGTTGTAGCTCTGAAGTTTGGGTTTAATTTTGGGAACAAAATTGCAATGTTTTCTGATTGCAGTAGTGTTATAAGAAAACAAGTAGCTGGGTTTGTCCGTGGTCATTGAAATAAGTGTTATTTGAAAAGACTACAAGTGTATGCCCTCATTTAGACAGCTAAGTGATCTTGTGTGAGTGTTTGACTTTCTTGTTCATGGTTGGAGGTTTGGGCTCTGGGCTCTGAGCAGACCTGCTGCTGTACACTCAACAGATAAGCAGCACAGGACAAGATAAGAAAGCACTGCCAACACACACACACTGAAGCACGAGAGCCGACAGACAGGCTAAACCCTTCCTGCTCCTTCAAGAACTGGACTACGTTTTCCAAAAGCCACTCTAAGTTCATAATGCTTTTGACAAAAGCAACCCTGGTCTAGTCTTTTAAACAGGTCCATCATCTGGTTGAAATCAGCAACCAACCAATGTCAAAATTGGGAGAACCATAATAGTTTAATAATTGTTTATAGAAAAACATTTTCTGCTAGGAACTTTTCTGTTAAGTTTATTTTCTTTAAACCTAAAACACGAAGCAACGCATAATTCAAAATAAGGGTAAAATTATGGAAAATTCCTTCATTTTAACATTGAGCCCTATTTTATGCACCTTTCCTGAAGTATACAGTGAAGACACACTATTTTCAGCTGATATTTCGGTCATTCTACAACAGTATGACTATTTTTTCAATGAAACAAAACATGAAGACACACAAAAAAGTGACAAATTCAAACTGCTGCAGTTATATTGCAACTGAAAAGAGAGAAAACCACATGGCCTTGTGTCAAATTAACTACTTTTATGGTACTGTTAAGAGGTCCTGGTCATTTTACGTATTTGTACATTGTATAGAAACAAAACTCATGCAAAGTGATTTAATGAAGGTAAGTAAATAATGACAATTTCATTTTTGGATGAACTATTCAGAACTGCTTGTAGCAGAACTTCTTAATTGTACACCATAGAGACAATATTACACTGCAAACCATAGACTAACTAAAGCTATAAATTACAATGTTCTACACAACAAGGTCTAAACAAAAGCAAAACAGAATAAATAACCAGGGACACCCTTTTTTGCATACCAATGACAAGCTTTGGCTTTATAGCCATTGTTTTTTCTTCTAAACCTGCACTTCTTCTTCTTCTTCTTCTTCTTCTTCTTCTTCTTTCTGTGTAGTTGCTTGGGAATCCAGAAAAAAAGAAACAGAAAGAAAGAGAAAAGTTGAGCGAGCCCCAGCCACATGTGTTGTGTGCTGGATGAGAATTAGGGAGGAAATCAATTCAGATGCTAATGAGAGCGTCTCTAATTTATTAGCTGCTGAGGAATGCGTGTTACATTAATTTCAACTGTAAACAATTATTTCACCTGAAGATTTATGAGTATGTGGGGCGGCGGCGATGCACACACAAAGCAGCTTTTCATAACGCCTTCAAAGCGTGTTACTTTTAGATAAGATTAGCTCCCATTTTCAATAAGCCTCAAAGGTTTTTGAGCGTAATATTGGAGTCCATCTATTACTGTCACACACTCGGACTCTACGAGTCTGTTCAAACCGATGTGTATTTCCTCGTGTCTACTATTGCAGGCGAACCTCTGAGGTACAATAAGACTTTCATGAATGAAAAATTGATTCTTAATTTCATGTGCAATGGTAAGCTTCTTAAACGATAGAGATGCATTCCCTTCATACTGTAAGCTCCGGCCACCCGCGTTAGCTATGTGGAGCTGGTGTGAACACGCTGCCCTCTACTGATTACCACACGAACTGCACGTCCACAAAACAACGGAACACGCCATTTTGATCGGTATCACCTTTTATGGTTGTCTAATGAAGAACTGAAATTACGATTTGAGATCATGAATTGTCAGTTGAGTCAATTTTACTCAAGTAAATATTTCTTCTAGTAGGTTTACAGTATTTTTGAAAGTCAGTTTCTGTATAGGCGCATAGATTAAAATCATATATTTGCGTTTTTGGGAATAAATAATTAAAAGCTCTATTAAAAAGCAGGGCACAAAATGCTTCACTTTCAGTGGTAAACACAGATTTGAGACTCATATGTGACCCTGGACCACAAAACCAGTCATAAGGGTTATTTTTTTTAAATTAAGATGTATACATAATCTGAAAGCTGAATAAATAAGCTTTCCACTGATGCATGGTTTGTTAGGAAAGGACAATATTTGGCCGCGATACAAGTATTTGAAAATCTGGAATCTGACGGTGCAAAAAAATAAAAATATTGAGAAAATCACCTTTAAAGTTGTGCAAATGAAGTTCATAGCAATGCATATTACTAACCAAAAATTAAGCTTTAATATATTTACGGTAGGAAATTTACAAAATATCTTCATGGAACATGATCTTTACTTAATATCCTAATGATTTTTGGCATAAAACAAAAATCGATAAATCTGACCCATCCAATGTATTTTTGGCTATTGCTACAAATATACCAGTGCAACATAAGACATAAGTCATAAGGGTCAATTTTTTTAAATTGAGATGTATACATAATCTGAATATATGTATGTATACATAAGCTGAATAAATAAGCTTTCCACTGATGTATGGTTTGTTAGGATAGGACAATATTTGGCTGAGATACAATGATTTGAAATCTGGAATCTGAGGGTGCAAAAAAATCAAAATATAAAGAAAGTTGTCCAAATTTTGATATATTTATGGTAGTAAATTTACGAAATATCTTCATGGAACATGATCTTTACATAATATCCTAATGATTTTTGGCATAAAAGAAAAATCTATAATTTTGACCCGTATTGTTGGCTATTGCTACAGTATACTCGTGCTACTTAAGACTGGTTTTGTGGTCCATATGTTTTTAAAAAACGGTATATCAAATCTGTATTCAAAATCTAAGTCTATTATGAGCGATTTAAGTTTTTCTGTGAAATTAAAATGTTAAAGCAGTTAGCTATTAAAAAAAAAAAAATCAGGGTTTTCAACTGTTTAAAACCAACATATGCATTTGTGTAATTGGACTTTTGACTCAAAACATGTCAATACAAAAATGTGTGTTTCAAACAGTCTTACGTATGGATTAACATTGAGTTTTATTTGAGCTAAGTCAAGCCTCCATCCCAGATTTGCTGCGTAGCTGTGGTTTGATAGATGATCTCTGAATGGTATGCAGATGACTAATGGCGTTTGTTTAGGTGAAACATGATGACTCAGTAAGTGTCAGTGGGACGGTGTTAAACGGCTGTTTGCTGTTAGCTTGTGTAATGTGGAGATTTTAGGAATCTGAGAGGAGGCAGGTGTTTGTGCTTTATAAAGAAGCTTTGCTGAAGAGGCTGTTTGCTCGGCGTGACACGGCGGGTCCACAGAACCATTTCCTAAACCAACCAGTCTCCTTCCCTTTACTGCCCTCATCAGTCCTGCAAAAGCGCGGGGCTGCAGCCTCCCCTGCCGACGCTAAAAGATGAATGTCTGTTATTGTTTGTGTGATGACAGAGTGTTTCAATCAGGTCCTGTGCCGAGCTATAGAGCGCTGAGTCAGTTCCTCTTCCATCGATCCATCACATGGCCTGCAGCCGGCAGGTGTAGTTGCTTTCTCCCTGGGGACGCAGGAAACACCTGCCCTGCCCAGCTCTCCCCGCCACGACACATCGCTAGATCGCTGCGCTCCTGGTTCAACGGCACAGCGGCCACAAACTGTCAGGACAGCACTTTCCTGCTCGTTTGTTGTGCTTGTACAGGTATTAAGGGAGTGAGGCGGCATCAGGTAATTTCAGGCTGAGCTGCCCGGTCCTCGCCTGGGGACCCTCAATCTGGCTCTGCCATGCAGCTTTAATACGTGTCTTTTCTATTATGCAGTACCTTTTGAACTCTAACGTTTATGAAAAGAATATGCTGCTGCAAGGAAGTGTATTTTAATATGGTGGTATATTTTAATTTGATCAGATTTTCTAATTGTATCAAACTGTTTAAAAGTGAGTATAAACCGACTAATACCAACTCTGTGTTTTGAAGCATGAAAGCTGGTTTGAGCTAGCATAAGCTGGTCTTGAGCTGATTTAATCTGGTCAGGTGCTGGTCTTATGCAACTAGTTCTTCTACAAGACCATCTTAAACCAGCTTATGACCAACTAAAGACCAGTTTAAACCAGCTGCCATTCAAAACAATACCTAACCAGCATATGCTGTTTTTTCAACAGGGAAAGAACCTATAAAATTGATAGTTAATACTTGCTGTATTATTTAATACTGTAATTGTCATTTTCCCACAAAAATTATCTAATTTCCTGATGGATGCTGTCGTGCTGATGAGTTTTCTGAATGGGTTTTTAGGTTGAATGTCTGAAATAAGGTCTGTGGTTAGCAGTGCAATATATTTTCATGTTTTATTTTACAATATAAAATACATCAGTAATACCCCCTTGTGATTTTTTTAAAGCTTTCGGTTGTCTTGAAAAAGGTACCTGCTAACAAGTGGCTAAATGGGACTACAGAGATTGTAGAGGACATTAAACATTATCATGCCAAACTGGTAAACTGATCTACTAACTAGTCACTTTCACAGCCTCGCTGCACTCATAATTACACTTTTGCAGACAGTTTTAACTCAAACTCTCAGGCAAAATGTTTTAAATAAAGACTGGAAGTTTAATGTCAGTGACGTTAAAGTCACATGGCCATGGTGTAGTTTGTTTATAGTAGAGTTGGGGTATTTGGATTTAGAACTTGGACTCGGACTGCAATTATGAGTAAACTCAGGTGGACTTGTACTCAGGCTTGAAACAGACTCTTTGACATTTTGGAATTAGTAACATCATAAAATTAAGATAAAAAGACATTAAATAAACACCTTCATAAATTTAAGGTTGAACTACTGATATCACATGACTATTTTAATGATATCTTTACTACCTTTCTGGGCATTGAACATGTCAGTTGTGTTGCTGTCTATGCAGGGTCAGGAAGCTCTTTGATTTCATTAAAAATATCTTAATTTGTGTTCCGAAGATTAACAAAGGTCTTACGGGTTTGGAAGAACATAAGGGTGAGTAATTAATGACAGTTCCATTTTTGGTTGAACTATCCCTTTAAGGACTAAACTCGCTTTGGAATTGACAAGGTGGACTTTGACTATTTTATAGTCTGGGTTTAGCCTTTTACTTCTGTGATTGTATTTAGGCTTCAAAGTTCATTAAAGTTGTGTATATTTGCGAATTGTAAATCATGACGAGTAAAACACATAAGAATTATAAACTATTGTTGGTCACAACGCTTAATTTACCCAATAATCCAAAAGTCAATGGAAGAATCCTATTGGGTTTTTGTTATGGAAACCGGAGTGATGCTAACCTCTGGAATTGCCTACAAAAATACATAAACACTGCAGCACACATTTAAAGAACTGGCTTTTGTTAAAGGAATATGATAAAATACTAACAGGATGGAAAAAGATACTGAGGAAACAGAGGAAAAAATGAAAAATGAGAAGTAAGGTTGTATGAGAACAGTATGGTTTGTGTTTTATGCAATTACTAACTGCAGACATGTGGTATCCAGTTTCCCAATTTATTACTATTGGAACAGAGTTAGGAACAAATTCATGTTTACGCAGCTGTTTATTGGTGAAAAGTCTTACTGTGCATATAAACACACACAAAAAAGAAACATTTATTCACTGAAATGCAATTTGAAAGGTGAAGAAATACCTGGAATATTTGTTAATACAACCCCAATTCTAGAAAAGTTGGGATGTCTTGTGAAATGCCATAAAATCAAAAATATGTTATCTTTTCATTCTCTTTAACCTTTATTTTAATTGACTAAAGTACAAAGAAAAAAAATCCAATGTTTTCAGTGGCCAACTTTTAATTTGTAAATATAACCAAATTTTGATTTTCATGGCTGCAACACACTCCAAAAAAGATGAAACAGAGGCATGTTTAACACTGTGCAACATCAACTTTCCTTTTAATTACAATGTTTAATTGTTTGGGAATTGATGATACTAATACTTCAAGTTTTGCAAGCAAAATTGTTGTCCAATCTGGCTTGATAAAAAAATTGAGATGCTCAGCAGTCTGTAATCGTCGTCTGATTCTCCTTTTCATGAATGGTCATACACTTTCAACAGAAGACAGATTTGGACTGCAGGCAGGTCAGTCTATCACATTCAATCTGTGTCTACAAAACCACGCTGTTTTAGCACATGCAGAATGAGACCTGGTATTGTCTTGATCTAATAACCATGGACTTCCCATGAAAGATGTCATGCTGATTGCAGAGTCTGTACAATCCCAATACATGCCTCCATTTCAATGGTACCTTCGCACACATTCCAGTCACCATTGCCGTTTGCTCTGCTGCACCCCCATACCATGACAGTTGTTTGCATTTGCATCTGTCGCTGATAAAAGTCTGGATGGTCCCTTTGGTCTTTGGTACTGAGAACTCAATGTCCATTTTTCCCAGAAACAAGCTGAAACGTGGACTCTGACCACAGCACACATTTCCATCATCTTTTTGACAATCTGAGATGAGCTCTGGCCCAGAGAACCCCATTTCATCACTGCATAGAATGATGTAAAGCTTTCTGCGAGAGTAACAGAAATTCAAGTTGCATTTATTGATGCAGCTGCAGAATGTGTTAAGTGACAGCAGTTTTCCAAAGTACTCCTGAGCCCATGTGGCTATATTTAACACCGCAGCATGACGCTTTCTTATGCAATGCCATCTGAGGGCTCAAAGGTCATGTACATTTACCTAAGGTGTCTTGCTTTGCCCTACACAGACTGACATTTCTCTGGATTCCCTGAATCTTTTCGCAATATTATGTGTGGTAGTTGGTGAAAGACCTAAATTCTTTGTGATTTTCTATTGCGAAATGTGTTTTTTATTTGTTTGACACATTTGTCATGAAATTTGGCACAAAGTAATGAGCCATGATCCAACTTTGCTTTCAAAGACTGAAGTGCTCCTTTTATATTCAAACATGATACCCTCACCTGTTTCCATTTCACCTGCTTACCGTGAACTGTTTCAAAACAGTTTAATTTAGATATTCTATAACCTTTTCCCTTTCATTTTGCCTCTGTCCCAACGTTTTTGGAGTGTGTTGCAGCCACATGAAAATCAAAATTTGGTTATATTTACAAAATAAAATTAAACGTTGGCCACTGAAAACACTGAACATTTTTCTTTGTACTTCAGTCAGTTAAATCATTTTAAAATGATTTTTAAAATCAGTTTTCATTTTAAAAGCTAGTGCACCAGGAGATGTGGCAAAAATGAAAAACATTCAAACTGAAGTAATAAAATTACTTAAAATCCCCATATTTGATTAATTGTGATAAAGAAAACAACCTAATATGATTTAAAGATTGAGTATTTAATATTTTATCCAATATATTAACATATACGAGACATAAAAAGTTTTGCATGAAAGGAATGACCCACAACACCCTGGAGATTAACACATACAACCCTGCTCGCTTATCACAGTCAGAGATGATTTTACCTGACAATGACTTCCTAAATGAATAGCCAAGCAAAGTAATTACATCTGAGAGCAGGGATGCAGGAAGCGGATAGAAGGGTGCGTGTGCGGACTGGGGGCGAGGAAACGCGATTGAGGCTCCCTGCAGTCGACAGAGCTTTATTACAGCGCAGTATTGATGTCCCCTTCACAAACATCAATAGTGCCGCTCCATCTCCGCACGCCGCTATCTTCAACAACAAACTGTGTGGTCTGCCTTTACAAAAAGGACGGCCCTCTGGCTATGACTGAATTATCATTTTTACACATTTCTGTTTGTGCAACATTTTCTTTTACAGTTATTAATCACGTCTTCGTCAGTCTGTGAGAGGCCTGTAGCATTTATTAGTCCCAGAGCTGTGCATCTCTGTGTTCACAGCCCGTGGAGCGAGCTCATTATCTGCCACAGTTACTGAGAAGGCTTCAAGGCGTCAATACACTCCAAAACCACAACAGAGTATATAAAAAACTCTACTTGGTTTATATTCAAAATTATGTAAGTCCCCTTGACTGTGAATCTAAGGCTGTTGTTTCATAAAGACGTGGAAGGGTCTTGAGATTTGAAACCTGAATTAGCTTTATCTTCACATGCTGTAAAGCGAGAGTTAATAAAGGCTTCCTGTAGTGAATCGATGCATTTTTGTAAGAAAAATATCCATATTTAAAACTTAATAATCACTCAGCTGGTCGTACACAGAAGCAGTTGTGTATGCACCTGTGAGTCTCCTGAAAACCAACGTTTGTTTACAGAAGCAAAGGAAGCAAAGTTTCCTTACATCTTTAGCAAAGGAAGAACAGTCTCCTCTTGGTTTATTTAGAAATCCTCCAACATTTTTCTTTTCAAATCCTCGTTTTGAACTTCTAATTAGTGACCGTTGTTTTGTTTTAGTTTCTCCCCTCAAGTCTGAGCAGCACATGCACAGCGCCGAAGTCCTACGTCATCCACCCGGAGCCGCTTCCATGTACAAGTGTTAGCGCAAGCTAGGTTAAAATGATTATTATGTTTTAAATATTGATATTTTTCTTACAAAAACACATCAGTTTGCTGCAGGAGACCTTTATTCACCCCCAGGAGCCATGTCAGGCATTTTTATTATGGATGGATACACTTTATTAGACTTGTTTTGGACTGTTGAAGAGAAACACCCAGCCAAATTTCCATTTCTGAGTGAACTTATTAACAAAAGTTATCATGAGCATTGTAATTTTTAAAGCAAATGTCTTAACAAATGTCAGCAGACCAGGGAGATTTTAAAATGAGCAGTTCATTCATAAATCCATCAGATCACTGTGGAAATACAACCGGAAGACAGAAGACAGCAAATGCAGCGCTAAAAAGGGACAGGGCTACATAAGGTCAACAGGTAATAAAGTTAAGATGGGAGGAAAAAAATATTTAAATCCTTTGTCTTGCAATTATATTGTTGGGTAATTATATTTTATATAAATTGCAGGCATCGGGAAGCCACTCTTAATATGCAGCCTTTGAAACCCGCTCGCTTTCTACTTTCACTTTCAAGATATATGATCACACGTGAAGAGTTCAGATGCAAAACCAGCTAAATCCATCTGATGTATTTCTTTAAAATGAGCATTTCTTTCTGGCTACTTTGTATAGGTTTCAATGTAAGGTCTGGTACTTCTGATTGGGCTGAGGCTGGAATTTAGCAAGTTTGAAGTAAAAGTATTTGATGGAAGTATACTATGTGTCAGGAGCATTCCCTCAGTATCATTATCTCATTTTTGACCGAGATGGCTTTTAGCTGGTTTACTCTTCACATACTCTGTGTATATTACGGAGCAGCAGTACTTACCACACATTTTATTGGATGTTTGTCAGCAGTGCTCAGGATCTGCAAATCATTCGCCATCATCCTATCAGTCATCTCTCTTTACTCTGTTTACGTGTTAAGTGAAACTGTATACACTGTAACAGGCTACCGCTAGCTAACCATGTTCCTTTAGTGGCTCTGTAGAATACATTATTCATTTTTCGTGCCATTATGAATACAGATTCACTTTTCGGGTACATCCCTTGTAACGTAGTTTAGGTATTGTTTAGGTATTGGTAGGATTAAGGGACCTAAAATATGTTCATGCAGAATAAGGCATTAATATGTGATTTATAAGTACTGATAAACAGCCAATATGCTAGTAATATGCATGCTATAGTGAGAATTGGTCTCTAAACTAAAGCGTTTTCATAAATTATAAAGTATCATTAACAGAAACTAAGAGTGTTTACAGTATATAGGTGAAACTGATTAACCACAATTAATTTTGTGATTCTACTAGTTTCAAAAACCGTATGTGCTTTAATAAAAACTATAGCTATTGAGATTTAAAAATAATAAAAAAAAGGAATATGATTTCAGATTACGTCTTGGTTTTATGCATGTTAATTTAATTTGATTGTAATAAAATATCAGTATTACTATTAATATCAATTATATTATCCCCCGGTTTCAAAGACAAGGCTGAAGTCTAGTCCCAGACTAAAATGTAAGTCTGAGCTATTTCAACTTAAATAAACTTGCACTGACTGATCTTAAAGTATACCAGTGCCTTTGTTTTGTCTCAAGATGCATACCAGTAATGATTTTTCCTAAGGTATGATTATAAAAATGACTTAAATGTCCTAAATGAATTATGACCTAATCCTGATTTAAGCTAAGCCCTGTCTGTGAAACCGGCCTTAATATAATACTATTAAATTAAATAATTTTAAGTCTTCCTGCAGCCCCTGGATGTTTGTTGAGTCTTCTAGTGGGCTCCAGGCCCGTTTGAGAACCACTGCTTTAAGGCGCCTCATTTTGACCAAATTCTAAAGCAGCATTGAATATATCCTTAATGAAAAAGGCAATCTAAAAATGCAGTCCGAAGGGGTATGTGATTTATTATTATTATTATTCATGATGGTGAACAGAGAAAAATCTAGACTAAAATAGATGGAAATGTTGAGAAAAATGTAGACTAAATATAGTTACTCTACATAAACTAATGTGTCCATAAAAGCGCCAATAATTAGTGCGTGCTGTATTTTTATGCTTAATGGAGTATGCTAAATGCAACATGCTAATGTCAAACTCTATTGGAATCACCTGTAAGCCAAGTCTCTTGTTGTCTCCTTCAGTTATGATGATGATGTCTCTTTAAAAGGCAGCTGCCTGTGTAGGCAGCACACAGCAAGGTTTTGGAATTGAACTAGCAAGTCCGCAGTCCAATATTTAGCCAATGGTCTGTTCTTATATGCTAAACACTATCCATGCTGCTATAAACACCGACAGCTGAAGGCTTCGTGTGGAGCTCATCTTTGTAGGCTTTTGGCCTTGGAGAAGCACCATGCAGAGCTGTTTACGAGATTCTGGGACGAAGAACGTGCTGCTGTTTGAATTTCCATTAACTCTCCAAGCTATTCAGATGTGTGATTTAATACCCACTGTTTAGCCAGATGGCACTGGACATATTTCAATGCATAATTCACATTTTATTTGTATCAATAGAAAATACAGGCTAAAATAAACTGGGTAGCAGCCAACAGTTGCTGTTTTCGACAGATTACATGACAGGCTTCACCTGCTGTGCTATATTTCCATTTCATAACATAAACAAAAATAAACATTGAATGCTGTTATTTGCTATAGCTAATCTGAGAAAATATAGGAAAGACGGGATCACTCTGGAATGTTGTCACTGTCTGTTTTTGTGAATGATTGAACTTGTAATTGAAATTCCAAATCAAAATTCCGTTATCATCATATTTTGTAATAGCTGTTTAGTAAGCAAACACAATAAAACCACAATGACATAACCAGACAAAAGTCAACAACAGAGCTGTGTACATTACTTACAAATTGTAGTCTGTTACTGATTACAATAAGGTTACTCATTTTAGGTTCTAAGTACTTTTTAGATTACTTTTTTATGAAACTATGTTGGTTGTGAGTGAATAGTAAATAATTCTATTCATAATTTTGTATTTACCTGCATGTCAATGTGACCATTAAACGACATAAGAGAGCTGTAAACATGTGAATGTGTTGTTAAATTATTTAAAATATTAATTCCCTGCAGGTGTTGATAGCCTAGCGGCCTAGCGGTTAGCGCGATAACATATATTACAGCTGCATCTCTGGCGACCCAAGTTTGAGTCCCGACTCGTGGTCCTTTGCCAATCCTGTTCCCAACTCTCCACCCCATGCTTTTGCATCAATCTCTACTGTCCTGTCTGTTAAAAAGCATGAAAAGGGCCAATAAATAAAATATTAACTTCATTTAAAGTAAATATTTTATTTTAAACCTGTATGTTTGGCTGAAAAAAACGTTTAGGAATCCTTGCATTGCATGAACAAACATTAATAAAAATGAAAACAACAATGACATTACACACCCAAAGTCTTCCAGGTTTAAAATAATCAGGTAAAAATAAATAAAATAAATAATGCAAAAAAAGAAAAATGAGGGGAAAAAACAGTAAATTATAAAACGTTTACTGCCACTGGGTGAATATGTAACCATGTAATCCATAAAAAAGTAACTAATCTGATTATGAGCATTTTAAAATGCAATATGATCATTAATAATATTAATTTTAGGAATCTGATTACATAATCCAGATTACATGTAAGTATATAGTATTCAACATTTGAAGTGGATCAAAACATTTCATCAAAGTTGTCCTAAAACCAAAACAAAACCCCTTCTTGTCTTATGACAACTTTGATGAACTTTTTTGATCCACAATATATATATAGAGAGAGAGAGAGAGAGAGAGAGAAATTTAAATTAAAGAAATTAAATTAAAAATATAGCCTATATATATTAATAAACCTAGCCCTAAAATATTCAAGTGCAGCAAGGAGCCTGGCCCCCTCCACATTTATTTCAAAAAGCATGCATTATATATATATATATATATATTATATTACATTGTAAGAATGCAGGTATAAATGTGTGCCAGGCATGGAAAAAGGTCCAATCCAAAGCCTCGGAGATCAGCCTGAATAACAGCCCTGATTCTATTTTTGTTGGGTGTGATTTACGTCCAGTTTCCTCTATGCGCTGTCTGAGGAAACAGATGCGCGGGATTGTGCTTTTCCTCAATTCCTGGGAGAGAGATTCTGGCCCAAACCGATTCAAGCTCCTGACTCTCTGCTCTCGTGAGAGAGGGTGGTAAACGCTACTTATATTGACTCTCTGGTTCCCTGTCTGCAATTCTCCGTTTCCTTCTGGTTTCCACTTGCGTACGTCCGTGTGGGCCGGGCCTTTATGTCGGTCGGGCTTCCCCCCGTTCAGCGCGGAACCTCCGCAGTCATTTCCCAGGGCAAGGTCAACGCTCAGCCTCAGCGCCCGCGCGGTGACGTCAGCCGTGAACGCCACATATGGAATGAATAGGCAGCAGCGACTGCGAGGAGCACACGCGGGGTGTTCAGCTCGGCCGCCGGACACAGGAGCCCTTTGATCAGGGGAGATGGAGGTCTGCCGGGTCAAGCGACATTGTGATCACTGCTCCGAATGCTTATCATTCACTGTGCTAATGAGCTGTGGGAAGACATCTCGAGATTGTGTGGTCCAGCTCAAAGCCTGGAAACGAGTCTAAATATAATTTAAAACATTGTTGAAAGGCGACCGATTTGGGGTCAGTGACGCTCGTTTTCGGGATCCGCAAACATCATGTTCATATTCAACACTATAATAAATTCATTTCGATTCTTTAAATCACACTAAAGAATAAGAAAATGCCATTTAAATGCTCACATTTTTAAACAGTAAAGATAAAAGTTATTTAAAAAGGATTATTAGCTGACCAATAAAGCCGGTCATTTTATAAGGATATTAATTTAATTATTTTATTAATTATTTAAGGTGTATACAAATGTGTAAGCACTTTTTAATTAGCTATAATTAAGAAATAATAATAATAAAAAAAAAAACTATACACACCTGTTGGTAAGCATTTGTTGTTGTTGTTTTGTCAGGTATCCGCGCTACACAGTTCAGTTTTATTAACGAGTCTGACAGGGTGTAAATATAATCTTCAGATTTTGGGTTAAGAGTAGCCTAAAGTTGGAATTGGAAACCATTATCTACTATGAAAAGGGAAGTGAATGAATACACGTCGTCAATAAAAAAAATAGATTTACTGACAGCTAATGCATTGTTGTGTCATAAATAAATGGTCAATGATTCTTCATGATGTGTGGAGCTTTTCGTGGATAAGAGCGCCATCTACGGGATGTTTTAAAAATGCAAAACTGCGGATGCACAAAAACATGAAACGATGTTAGGTAAATCACTATGGATTTTATCAGTAATCCATATGCAGTATGATCCTAGACTTTTTTGCAGTTTTTCTTCATGTGGAAATCATTTGTTTTGTAAGAAATGCATGCTACTTTTAGCGATGGATTTTTTCTTTTTTTCGGAAAATGTGAAAAATAATTTGCTACTGTTATACAAGCCATGTTATATCAGACAATGTGATAAATAAGATAAGTAGGCATATTTACATCCTTTATAGTTTATTTAACCTACTATTGCAATACACAGGCATCTGAAATAAATCTGAACATTAGAAGAGTTTATTTGCAAAAACAGATAACTTAAATTGTTAAAAATAATGTTTTTTATGTTATTATGTTTTATTGCTGTATTATTATTATTATTATTATTAGGTTATAGCAAAATAACCCAACTGCAGTTTGACTGAGATTAACTGGAATGCACAATTCCAATTAAAAACTGAGTTATCTGTTTTCGCAAATAAACTCTTCATTTTAGTTTAGCGCTTCCAAATGACATTGCTGAAATTATGTATAGGTCTACAATTGTTAAAAAAAAAAGCTTGTAGTTGCATAGCCTACAGACATGCTTTTTAAAACAGATTCTCAAAATATGGTTGAGGTTCATTTAATTCCTTAATTTCTTGAGCATTTATGCAGACAGCGCTAATTTAATAATAGCTGCTGTATGCAGGTCTTCAGTAGGGAATGGATGTTCAGGAACTTTTTAATGGAGTAATATAACATAACCATCTATAATTGGATTATATTGGTTGCACATAATGTTCAAGAGCAAATGCATATTTTTTTAGGTACATAGCATTTCTGACTGCAGGGTACTGAATATTGTAATCTTGAATTACTTGAGCTCGGCCTACAGCTCCACCTACTGGTCATAATGAGAGTTTGTGGACTGAATGTGTTATTTAAAGTGTATAGAAAGTTCAAAATTCAAAAGAACAAGCAATGCATGAATAAAACAAAAAAAATCTGTATTTTATATTTTATTTTATGTTTTTAATGCATGAACATACTGGTGATACATACAGAGTGAACGACTAAACTAATAAAATCAGCATTTACACAGAGCAGATCACATTATCTCTAAAAGCAGTTGTGATAATGTAACCAGCCAATTAGAAAGAAAAAAAAAAAAAAATTTAAAAAAATTTTCTAAGTCTGCTATAAAAAGATCAACAGCATTCAGTCCAGCAGCAGACCACTGCTGATAGACGTATCCTCCTCCAGGTAGATTTATTTTGAAGACTTGCTGACCGCAGCTGCTGTCACACAGAGCCAGTGTTACATAATTCATTTATTTTTAAGAGGATATAAAACTTTGGTTAATTATTGCCTTAAGTGCTGTCCTAAAACCCAGAGAGGATCACGCACTCTGTCTGAGCAGTGAGTGACGTCATGGGACTTGAGGTCAAACCTGTGATCATTAATTTTTGGGACTGCCTCTTGCAAGTATTTTTTGTATTTTCTATTACTATTAAATTACTTTTGCCAGTTTAAGTGACCACCAGTGTGTTCAGATTTTACAAATACTACACATACAGGATGAAGTTTTATTGTGATTATTTCAGCATAAATGTTATGAAAAGCAAATCATTTACACTGAACCGCTGCAACTGTAAAATGACTTGTTAAAGGCCCTCACTCGGTTTTACAGGGGTCCTCGTTCAGACAATTATTTCACCAGTTAGAAAACACATTCAGTCAGCAGCTCAGGGCCTTTGGGACCTGAAGCATGTGATGAGGTTATGAAGCAATCAGCCCTATGATTGTGTGTGTGGGAGCCCTGGTTTATTGAGAGGAGGTGAGTGTGTGTTTGTGTACGTGTGGGATTTAATACATACATTGTTCAGGCACCTGTCGACTGTAAATTTTAACAGAAAGGTGTATGATCAACAGCTGAGCAGCAGATCTGACAAAGTGTCTCAGCAAGTAGACACGCTCAAGACATCAATCATACTACATCTGTAGAGCTCAGATACTGAACAACACACTCCTTCCCTATAAATGTGCCCAATGACCAGCCCACAGACTACATTGTGTGTGGGGAGATCTCAAAGACCCAATGGATCAATGTCACAACATACTCAGGAGTCAATAGAGAGGTGGCATTCCTCCTGACAATAACTGCAAAAGAATAATAAAAATAAAAATTCAGAAATCACATAATATCACATTAAAGGTCCACTTTGGCTGTATGTTTACTTTCTGCAGATGCAAAGTTTAATTAGAGGCTCTTCAGATCATTATATTAAAAAAAGCTTTTTGAGAGGCTTAAAAGGTTTGTGTGTTACATTTTCAAAAAAGTATACCTTTCTACTTTATTTACCCTTAAAGGGTGCATATTAATACCTTAGATGCACATAAAGTGTACATATTAGTACCTAAATGATGCATAGCACCTAGTACCTTTTAAAAAGTTTCCATTCTAGAGAGAAATTCAGTACTTTGATTTATAAGAATGTGGAATCAGACCCTTTTGAATTCTAATTAGAACTTTAATTTTTTTAAGAGGAATCTCAAACAATATGGAACACCAGAGAGCAAGCATGCATTATTTGACTACATATAATGCATTCAAGCCTGGGACATTCTATTCAGACTCATAATTATGTGTTTCTGTGGTAACACTATAACGCACAAAGAATATGTGTAATTTGAGTAAACAATAGTCAAAACCAGCAATACAAAACTACAAAGGACGAGAACGTTTTAAATTACTTTTGAAGTCTGAATCTCATAATTATGGTTATTCAACCTGATCTCACAGGAAAACAACTATTTTACAAGGTTATGACTTCATTTGAAATCGTACAAAAAAGTTAGCATGAAGGTCAACCCCCAAAACATATCCGTCACTGGAGCGCAAGTTGATAAGATAAGACTTTTTTTATCCCCAAGGGGAAATTTACTTGTTACCTAAGCATGAACAAGACAGATCAATTATTCATACAAATTTGTCACCAATTGACCAAAAGACAAAATTTTTCAGAATTGCCATGAGACTGTCTTGGTAACTGTGACGTGATGTGAACACATCTATTGTTAACAGTAAAATATTAGCATGTATTGCATACCGTGCACATCTTAATCTAGTTATAGACAGCATGATAAATTTAACATGGTTAAAAGCAAAGCTGTGCAGGAGTACTTGCAGTCTTTTTAAAAGAGTTTTTTCACAACAAGTCATCAGTCGGCCATTTTGGTGGCACTGAACATAAACAATGCCACTGAACCGAACAAAACTCACATATTTTGCTGATTATTGCTGCTGAAAATGGTCAGTTATTGTCATGTTTTGGGCTGTACTAATCGGTCGAACTGGGAAACACATTTGGAGTACTACAGACTGCCAAAGGTTATAACAAATCAAGGAGAAGAAGCAAAAAACTGTCTGAGGAACAAAAGGCGTTTGTGGTTGGCCAAACTGAACCAGAATTTCTAGAGCAAGAAACTTGACAACATTCATGTTTGTTCTGATCATTTCCATTCATGTGGGTGAAATATTAGACTAATATCTTAATTAATACTGCTTGTACGTATCTTCTCGTCTCGTACCACCTATTAACTTCAGATTGTCAAAATATTGTGCCCTTTCCTGCTTCCACATGTTTTTTCCCCCGTGGTTTAGACAGCATACGTTTGCACAACAAAGGTATCAGTAGTACATTAACCGTGCAGTCCATGTAGTTTACATCACCAAATCGTGATGTAAGTGCAAACCCTAGATCATGTAATTTTCACAACTGACAACTTTCAAAACAGTTTTTGTTTACTGAACATTTTTCAGAAAGACATTTTGTCTGCAATCAGTACAACCCATTTAACACTCTGTACTTCTGTCCCTCACAACCTTGTTTTCATTTCTGTTAAAAATTAAATCATCCCCTGACTAAAAACCATATGATGAAACAGTTGCTACGCTACACTGCTGTCACATGATCTCATCACCCTGTGTGTCAACGACAATAACTCTTATTTTGAACTTTTCATCCAATTTTTTTTCTTTAAAACAAGTTAAGAGAGTAAAGAAGACGAAAAGATGTTAAAAAAAAAATACTAGTTTATGCAGCATTACTTCAAGTTCATTTCTCTGACGCCATGAAAGTCGAGTTGAATTGTGGGATAGCCTGCCTTGCAAATCTGGTATGGGTAGTCCTTTCACAGAAAATTCACATGCATAAACAGTATCCATAATATAGGCTACATTTCTGTATTTTATAGAATACTAAAATGTAAAAACAGTAAAAGAGTAGCATGATTGGTACGCACATGTTTACAAGCGAATATTTTGACTAGCTGCTGCCTGATAAACGGCGTGTCCACGTAACCTTTGAGAGAAAAGCCTAGAGGTGTAGCTTTGTCTTTTAACAGATGGATGTAGCTTTTTAAAAAGGTGTTATCCAACCCTTAAAAACATGAGGTCTGACTGTGTGTCAGATGAGCTGAGACACAACGCATTTCTCTCGGCTTGAGTAACGCGGACAGTTTTACAGCATTGAATGTGCTGTTTACAATCAGAATAAATCAGATTATCACACACAGAGACATTAGATACAACGATCCAAGAGACTCATTAAAGGTCACAGCGTTCAGCAGAACATAATGTCGCCCTGTCCAAGAGCTTTTAGCTGTTTAATTAAGAAGCAAATGAGCTGGAACTAACATGCATTTACCAGTCCAGCATTCGCGTCACTGAGAGAGAAGCCCTTCGTTTTCGTCTCCTCTTTTAACTATAACAAAATATGCTTCTCTAATAAATCTCAAGCAGACATCTGCCAATAAATAAAAGTGCTCTAATATTGGAAGTGAGAGTGGCTGTTTTATTATGGTAGTATTTCATCTGTCACATTGTGGTAATGATGATACACATTATAACCATCTCATAAAACTACTATAAATCAGCATAGACCCTGCATTCACGCTTCTGCCAGATAGCCTTTTACCAAGGCCATTTACGTCGATTTATTCAACTATTAAAAGTGGGATGCTGCTTACATGTTAATTTTATTAATGACTTCCGTCATATTCATACTAAGATGCGTTTTCAACTTGTTTTGAAGTGCATGAAGGGCCAGCAGGTGGCGCACCGTACCTTATTTTCTATGGCATTTTCACAAAAATCTCGTGTGTAAAACCAGTGCAACTACATCTGTTCCGTATTCTGTTAGCAAAGATCACGTACAGCTTATGAATGAGGTTTCACATGACAGGCGCAAACTGGTTCTTTGATTGGTGGATGATATGTCTTGCAAACATGATTATGGTTGATAGCATATGAATAGGCCCTCACTTTCTCATTCCTAAGAGTAATTTTAGCATCAAATCACGCTGCATTTTCCGATTGCTTTGCTTTGCAGAGAAAGTCTCAATATCAAATATCAAAGTGGCATTTTTCTTAAAGAAAGACCTCAGGCAAACCTTTCACAATAAATCATATTAGTTTTAACATGATAAAAATTAGATACAGTGTTCAAACTGGAGATATTGTGTATAAGTATTGTGACACTTTGTTTGTTAAACATTAATCATTTTAAGTTAAAGTGACAACTACACCTAACTCCAAGTGAACCAAAAATAAAATCACATTGAGACCAATACGACTAAGATTTCAGAATAGGAAAGTCTTCATATACTGTATTTACAGTCATTTCTAAACTCATGTCCATGGACCACAGTGTTGATACACAAACACATACATGGTCACTGCATGATGGACTTGTTTATACTCACAACTGCTGTGTCTTGTTAAAGTTGCATCACCTCAATTATAGTGCAGTTATGTTATCGTCAACAAGATAAGACAAACAGTGTTCAAACAGAAGTCCAGATAAATGGTTAAGTACACTGTCAGTGATTTTTAATAATTTTATGTTCTACTACAAGCTCAAATTCTTGCGTGATACTAAAGCATTTTTACAAGCAGGAAATTGCCATGGGTACAACATGTTCACATTCCAAGCATTTACAAAAATGTTCATGATCTAGTCTTTCTAGCAAAAGACAAATAGGTTCACATTTGACCTAAAACTTAACTTGAACATATTTGATTGGCCAAAAATAAAATAAAATAAATTACAAACAATAAATGCTGGGTTAAAAACAACCCATTGCTGGGTGAAATATGGACAAACCTAGCTACTGGGTTGTTCTGACCCATTTAACTCAACTGCTGGGTCAAAACAACCCAATCGCTGGGTTTGTTCATATTTCATCCAGCGCTGGGTTGATTTTAACCCAGCATTTTTAAAGTGCAATGGACCTGAAGGTCTCCGTTGCTGGATGAATGAATGAATGAATGTTTAGATACAAGTTCAAGATTCAGATTTAGGCCTTTTAATTTTAGCAGTTTATTTAGAGTTTATTTCAGGTAAAAGTTTCAAGACATACACACACACACAGACATAAAAACCTGATCTGTCCCACAAGTATTGTGATGAGCAAGCAGGATATTAAAAAGCTCCCAAAATTGATTTGCTATTTCAGGTTTGTTAAACCACCGTCAGCCAGAACCACAAACAAGTTATTCTTTTTTTGTGCATTGGCATCTGGTTTGTCTCCTTTATCTTATATCTCAAACTGTGGGAGAGTTCAGTAAACTAAAATTTATAACTTTCTGGTAGTGTCTTAAATAGACATAAAACTTCTTAGATGACATGGTTAAATGGTAAATCACCTCAGTTAAGTCAGCTACCTCTTCAGATAAAAATGTATTTTTTTATTTAACAGTGTAACTTTTCATAATTACTGATATTATTGCTGATAACAGCAATTCAACAGAAAAAGTGGCAAAGCTGTAAAAAAAAGTGTTAATGTTGTTGCGAAATTATTGATAAATATTACTATTGCCTGTAGACCATTATTAAATACAGCTGAAGTCAAAGGTTTACATACACCTTGCAAAATCTGCGAAATGTTAATTATTTTACCAAAATATAAGGGATCATACAAAATGCGTTATTTTTTATTTAGTACTGACTTGAATGAGATATTTCACATAAAAGATGTTTACATATAGTCCACAAGAGAAAATAATAGTTGAATTTCTAAAAATGACCCTGTTCAAAAGTTTACATACGCTTGATTCTTACTGTGTTGTTATCTGAATGATCCATAGCTGTGTTTTTGTTTAGTCATAGTTGTTCATGAGTCCCTTGTTTGTCCTGAACAGTTAAACTGCCTGCTGTTCTTCAGAAAAATCCTTCAGGTCCCACAAATTCTTTGGTTTTTCAGCATTTTTGTGTATTTGAACCTTTTCCATCAATGACGGAATGATATTGAGATCCATCTTTTGACACTGAGGACAACTGAGGGACTCATACGCAACTATTACAGAAGGTTCAAACACTCACTGATGCTTCAGAAGGAAACACGATGCATTAAGAGTCAGGGGTGAAAACTTATTTGAATTTGAAGACCAGGGTAAATGTAACTTATTTTGTCTTGTGGAAAACATGTTAAATATCTTTAGCTTCTAAAGGTCAGTGCTAAATGAAAAAAATATGACATTTAGGCAAAATAAGAATAAATGTACACATCTTCATTCTGTTCAAAAATTTACACCCCCCAACGCTTAATGCATCCGTTTTCCTTCTGGAGCATCGGTGAATGTTTGAACCTTCTGTAATAGTTGCATATGAGTCCCTCAGTTGTCCTTAGTGTCAAAAGATGGACCTCAATATCATTCCGTCGTTGATGGAAAGGGTTCAAATACACAAAAATGCTGAAAAACCAAAGAATTTGTGGGACATGAAGGATTTTTTCAGAGGAACAGCGGGCAGTTTAACTGTTCAGGACAAACAAGGGACTCATTAACAACTATCACTAAACAAAAACACATCTGTGGATCGTTCAGGAAACAACACAGTATTAAGAATCAAGTGTATGTAACTTGTGAACAGGGTCATTTTTATAAATTTAACAGTTATTTTCTCTTGTGGACTATATGTAAGCATATTTAATGTGAATCTTATTCAGGTCAGTGCTAAATAAAAAATAACATGCATTTTGTATTATCCCCCTTATTATGGTAAAAATGAACACTTTGCAGATTCTGCGAGGTGTATGTAAACTTTTCACTTCTACCACAACTGAACTATATCCGGAAGTGTCCGGCAGCGCCTCCAATGGCTGTAGTGTGACATCACATGTGCTGCAGCGCTTTTAGTCGTGCGGCGTGCAGACCGAGGGGGCGCAAAAGCTGCAGCATGGAGGTACCGCTTATCAATATTCCTGCTATTATACGGAGTTTGCGTAACAGTTTTACAGTATCCGTAGTAAAACACATCTAATGTCAGTTTATTATGCAGGCGTTGTATTAAGAGTGCCGCATTCTGCCGTCAAGCTGTATGTCTATGACCGAGTAGAGAGCAGATACTGTATGCATGCTGTTAAGGCGGATATATTAATATTTTCAAATGAAACGAGTGTTGTGGTCTTACAGTTACTCTCTTGGACACCAAATGCATACCAAGAATGAACTCGTGACTACATTTCTCAGCGGGATGATAATGTTTTGGTTAAGTAGGTGGTTGTTGACTAGCGTTAACCAAATATTGAGCCTGTTTTTGTAAACGTGTCAGTTTAAAACACGGATACGGGGATTTAATGTTTTGTTTTTGATATTGACACTAACAATATGGAGGAAACACTGAAAACAAATCTAAAATGGCGCATGAACTCGTTGGCATGGAATATTCTAGACGCCGGTTTGTTTTTCAGCCGTCTCCTCCTGAATTTAGTTTTACTCTTGGAAGATCCTATGCGTAGTATTTGGAGCTTCCTGTACAGACACCCACTCTATTCCTTTAGATGTAACGAAATTTCTTAAAAACGTACGACCACCGGCTAAAATACCAATCTTATTATGGCGTTGGCTGCCTCATGAATATTAACAAAGGCTATGCTGACGTTACGCGGCAGTTTTCTTGGAGCATCCAATCACGTACCCTAATTAATATTCATAAGCCGAGCCTTGAACGTAGTAGTAGAAATTTATTGGTCAGCTGACTAGCGCCCACCTTTCAGCGTCAGTCTTTCAGCCAATTAAGAGGTACTTGTGGACTCACGTCACTCAATCTAATAAATATTAATATTAAAACCCTTTACTGAATTTGGTGAAGGCATGGCCGGATGTCATCCATCAATCTCACAAGAACTCACAGGCAGACTCACCAGCATTCATAGGCTCCAGGAAAAACACCCACACAGATAAAAACCACACCAACTCTGCGGTTTGAATGCTGTAATCAATAAAATTGTCATTATCAGCTTTAAAAAATTAAATTAATAGCTTTAGAGCATTGTGTAACATAGAGGGCATGCCCTACAAGGCAAGTTTTATCAGTCTAATGACGCATATTTCTAAAAGGGCGAAGGTTCAAGTGTGATTATTAATTGTGTCTTCATGTGAACAGGGTCGTGACAGTAAGGAGCCGGAGCAGCTCAGGAAGCTGTTTATCGGTGGACTCAGTTTTGAGACCACAGAGGACAGTTTGCGTGCTCACTTTGAGCAATGGGGCAAGCTCACAGACTGTGTGGTGAGAGACTATTAGATCACATTCACATTTTGCTTTATAATGTAATTTGCTTTATATATTTGTAATCACTTTGCAAAGAACAGACAGCTAAAAGCCATCCTTAATATTAATAATAATAAATAAATTTCAGTAAAATTAAATAAAAAAGTTCCAGGGTATTCTGCAAAGCATCTTGGAGTGCCGCATAAATACTATGATGTATGAATATGTAATGCCATTGAATTGTTGAAAAAACATGTTGATATTCAACATTGTGGCCACATATAGCACTGTGTGTTCCTGTGATACTGCTTAAAGAAATAACTCACCCGAAAATTAACATTAGCTGACAATTAACTCACTCTTAGGCGATCCAAGATGTAAATGAGTTTGTTTCTTCATAGGAACAGATTTGGAGAAATGTAGCAATACAACACTTGCTCACCATCACTTGCTCTGCAGTGAATGGGTCCAAACAGCTAATAAAAACATCACAATAATCCACAAGTATTCTACACCACTCCAGTCCATCATTTACCATCTTGTGAAGTGAAAATGTGTTTGTGAGCAAATCCGTCTGAGCAAAGGCCTTTAAATTTAAAATTGTTAATTTGGGCTAAAATATGAGTCTGTAATACATAATAATGCTTCATCTAGTGAAAAAGTCCATTACCTGTTGTCCTCTCACATCAAAATCCACCAACATATTAGTTTAAAACAGATATCACTTGTTCTCTTCTGATCTGACCTTAAACAACTGCTTAAAACATCTTAATGATAAATTTGTTTCCTACAAACGCACAGCTTTTCACTTCACAAGATGTTAATTGATGGACTGGAGTCGTGTGGATTACTTGTGGATTATTGTGATGTTTTTATCCACTATTTGGACTCTCATTCTGACGGCACCCATTCACTGCAGCAGTGATGTAATGATGAAAATTCAAACTCATTTACATCTTAGATGGCCTGAGAGTGAGTAAATTTTAATCAAAATTAATTCACACATTAGAACATCAGTAAGTCAGCCAATCAGAATCAATCAGCCAAACAGTCCTGTCACATAATGCATATAGAAATAATAACAAAAGCAATGAAAACACTGTTGTTGATGGCTGTCAATAATTATGTTTCCTCAGGTAATGAGAGATCCAGCTAACAAACGCTCACGAGGTTTCGGCTTTGTGACGTATTCCTGTGTAGCTGAGGTTGATGCTGCCATGGCAGCACGGCCACACAAAGTGGACGGTCGTGTCGTTGAGCCCAAACGAGCTGTTTCCCGAGAGGTGCGGTTCCATACATTTAAACCGTAAAGCTCCATATATATATAAACTAGTGTAGTGACTGGAGTGTGACATCTAAAAAGACGTCTTTGTCTAAAAAGACATCTTTGTCTAAAAACTTTTGTAATAGCATTTGTAATTCTCTAGTAATTATTACATGTGCAGTGTTTATGCATATATTAAGTTAGAGAATATTTGTACTAATTTAAAGCTGCAGTCTGTAACTTTTGAGGTTAATAAACAGAACTGCATGCATTTGCGGAAGAACATTGTAGCCGGAGCTACTTCTCTCTGTTTATGTCTATGTCGAATCACACACGTACTGGGCTACCCCGCAGCAGTTCCTACCAGAACCAGTCTAAAAACTTATTATAGATGTACCGTAGTGATTCAGGATAAGCCATACAGTTTCGAAAATGGATTCATGACGTACTCACTTGTTATTAAATTATGAACACAAAAAAGGTACGGACTGCAGCTTTAAATTCAGATACCAAACTTCCTCTAAATAAAACTTTAAATAAATTGTGACTTGTCACAGCAAGTAAAAAGAACACTGTATATACATTATTTATTTGTCAGCTATCCATGTTTTGTAATATGAAAGCCCATTTCCTCCATGGAATGAAAAAAAAAAAACAGACCCTTACAACTTTTCATTTTACTTTTCATTTTAGAACTCTGACTTGCAATTTTGAGTTAACAACATTTCTCAGTTCCAATTTTTTTCTCAGAATTCTGGCTGTTTTTTTCCAGAAGAAAATTCCAAAAAGTACTCACAATTCTGTGAAAAAGAAAAAGAATAAAAACACACAATTCTGAGAAAGCTTATGTTGTGCGAGTCAGAATTGTGAGACAAAGTCACAAAGTCATTGAAAAAAATGTTTAGATTTCATGACAGAAACAGGCTTTCATACAGACCTTTTTTCAATTTACTCTAAAATTAAGATGCATTTAATCGAGATTTAATTACATTTATTTTCTTGTATTATCCAGGACTCTAATAGACCTGGAGCGCATCTGACAGTGAAAAAGATCTTTGTGGGTGGAATCAAGGAGGACACAGATGAGTATCATATCAGAGAATACTTTGAGCGCTATGGGAAAATTGAGACTATCGATATAATGGAGGAACGTTCAACTGGGAAAAAGAGAGGATTCTGCTTCGTCACCTTTGATGATCATGATACTGTGGATAAAATTGTTGGTGAGCTTAGATGGAAACACCATGCTTATCGATTGCTCTAAAGCTAGATGGAGATGGTTCTTTTATGACTATTATGCATGCAGCTTTTATGAACGTATTCAATTTAAACATCAAAATACTGTTTAAATGCAAAAAAAATGGATTAAAATGAAAACTCATTAAAACACTAAAATTAACGTTTACTTATAAATTGGTTTTTGTACACTTAAAATCTTGATATTGATATCTAAAAGTTCATAGATGTGATGTTTACAGCAAAAAAATAGTTTTTACAGGTTTTATTTAATAGCTGAACAAACAGATTTCTGTCTTGCTTTAAAAAAAGTATTTTTTCCTTTTCATCAGCACAAAAATATCACACAATCAACTCTCATAACTGTGAAGTACGAAAAGCACTTCCAAAGCAGGAGATGCAAGCTGTTTCTAATCAGAGATGTAAGTAACATGTTTCACCTCTCCTGAATGTCAAATAGGCAATTTTAGAGTTTTATAATTAGTTTAATTATGTTACTGTAATATTCAAGTTGTTATAGGTAATAATGTAAAACATGTTGTTTTAGATCTTCATATGCTTTTCTATTGTCAGATCGTGGTGGAGGTGGAGGCAATTTCATGGGCAGAGGAGGAAACTTTGGAGGTGGCAACTTTGGCCGAGGTAGGATGACATGTGATCCTGTACATCTGATCCTGTGTGTCGATTACATCTGCAGTTTGTACAGTAGCACCTCAGGTGTGAATAATCCTGTATGTTTTACAGGAGGGTATGGAGGAGGCCGAGGTGACTACGGAGGAGATGGATACAACGGATTTGGTAGGGACAGTATCATTATACTAATATGAACATTGATCACTAAATCTGTTCATTTGTGCCAGATTTGCACCATCGTTGAAGTTTCACTGTATGGCTAAGCATAGGAAATTACCAAAGCAAAAAAAAAATAAAAAATTCATAATACACTGACCAAAATTATAAACGCAACACTTTTGTTTTTGCCCCCATTTTTCATGAGCTGAACACAAAGATCTAAGACTTTTTCTATGTACACAAAAGGCCTATTTCTCTCAAAAATTGTTCACAGATCTGTCTAAATCTGTGTTTGTGAGCACTTCTCCTTTGAGGAGATAAACCATCCACCTCACAGGTGTGGCATATCAAGACACTGATTAGAAAGCATGATTATTGCACAGGAGTGCCTTAGGCTGGCCACAATAAAAGGCCACTCTAAAATGTGGAGTTTTACTGTGTTGGGGGGTGGGGGGTGGGGGGTGGGGGGGTTGCACCAGTCAGTATCTGGTGTGACCACCATTTGCCTCACACAGTGCAACACATCTCCTTCACATAGAGTTGATCAGGTTGTTGATTGTGGGCTGTGGAATGTTGGTCCACTCCTCTTCAATGGCTGTGCGAAGTTGCTGGATATTGGCAGGAACTGGAACACGCTGTCGTATACACCAATACAGAGCATCCCAAACAAGCTCAATGAGTGACCACCATGGGCCACTCGATCCACAACGTTGACATCAGCAAACCGCTCACCCACACAACGCCATACACGCTGTCTGCTATCTGCCTTGTACAGTGAAAACCGGGATTCATCCGTGAAGAGAACACCTCTCCGAAGTGCCAGATGCCATCGAATGTGAGCATTTGCCCACTCAAGTCGGTTACGACGACGAACTGCAGTCAGGTCGAGACCCCGATAAGGGCAACGAGTATGCAGATGAGCTTCCCTGAGACGGTTTGTGTAGAAATTTTTTGTTTTTGCAAACCGATAGTTGCAGCAGCTGTCCAGGTGGCTGGTCTCAGATGATCTTGGAGGTGAAGATGCTGGATGTGGAGGTCCTGGGCTTCTGTGGTTACACGTGGTCCGCGGTTGGCAGGCCGGTTGGATGTACTGCCAAATTCTCTGAAACGCTTTTGGAGACGGTTTATGGTAGAGAAATGAACATTCAATTCACAGGCAGCAGCTCTGGTGCACATTCCTGCAGTCAGCATGCCAATTGCATGCTCCCTCAAAACTTGTGACATCTGTGGCATTGTGCTGTGTGATAAAACTTCACATTTTAGAGTGGCCTTTTATTGTGGCCAGCCTAAGGCACACCTGTGCAATAATCATGCTGTGTAATCATCATCTTGATATGCCACACCTGTGAGGTGGATGGATTATCTCGGCAAAGGAGAAGTGCTCACTAACACAGATTTAGACAGATTTGTGAACAATATTTGAGAAAAATACGCCTTTTGTGTACAGAAAAGTCTTTGAGCTCAGCTCATGAAAAATAGGGGCAAAAACAAAAGTGTTGCGTTTATAATTTTGGTCAGTGTACTAACCTAGGTGTTAAGATATCACAATAAATCAGTCAGTCATATTTTTATGAACCTCAGACTGCAGTTATTATTGCTGAAGTGTGTCTCTGGTGGTAGGTGGTAACTATGGTGGGGGTCCTGGCTATGGAGGTGGTCGTGGAGGATACGGTGGAGGCCCTGGATATGGTAACCAAGGTGGAGGAGGCTTTGGAGGATATGACAACTACAATGATGGAGGAAATTTTGGAGGTACATTATCATTTAAGATGATACCAATAGCTGACAGGTGGTTGGAGGGGTGGGGTTTAAAACAAGAGGTCTCAGTGATGTCATTTAAAAAGAAAGTCGTTTCAGAGGCGGAACAAGTTTTTACTAAAAATAATAAAGACAAATCTTTACTTTATGTTGATTCAGTTGTAAAAAAAAAAATGCACTACTGTTCAAAAGTTTGGAGTATGTTTTTTTAGTGTTTTGATAGAACCGTCTTATGCTCCCCAAAGGTGCAATTATTTAAAAAAAAATACAGTAAAAATTGTAATATATTATTACAATTTAAAATAGCTGGTTTCTATGTGAATATATTTTAAATTGTAATTTATTCTGTGATGCAAACCTGAATTTTCAGCATCATTATGTAAATCTTCCATGTCACATGATTCTTCCGAAATCATTCAAGTTTTTGAACTAAGATTTTTAAAATGTTTTTAAGTCTCTCTTTCTCACCAACCCTGCATTTATTTGATCCCAAGTACAGCAAAACCAGTAAAATTTAAAAATATTTTTACTATTTAAAATAACTATTGTCTATTTGAATATATTTTACAATGTAATTTATTCCTGTGATTTCAAAGCTGGATTTTTAGCATAATTGCTCCAGTCAAATAATCCTTCAGAAATCATTCTAATATTCTGATTTGCTGCTCAAAGGTTTTTTTTTTGCTGACTCCAAGGTTTTGAACAGTATAGTGTATAATGTTACAAAAAAGCTTTGTATTTCAGATAAATGCTGATCTTTGTGTCTATTATCAAAGAATCCTGAGAAAAAATTACTCAACTGTTTTAAATGTTGATAATAAAAATAGTAATAAAAAACGTTTTATTTAGCAGCAGATAAGCATATTTGAATGATTTCTAAAGGATCATGTGACAGTGGAGACTGGAGCAGTGATACTGAAAATTTAACTTTGATCACAGGAATAAATTACATTTTAAAAAATATTCAGATTTAAAATATATTAAAAAAATGCAGGCTTGGTGAGCAGAAGAGACTTCTTTAAAAACATTAAAAATCTTACTGTTCAAAAACTTTTGACTGGTAGTGTATTCATTTGCTGATTCTCCAATTTCTTATTATTATCAATGTTGAAAACAGTTCAGCTGCCTAATATTTTTGTGGAATCCATGCTACATTTATTTTCAGGATTTTTTGATGAACAGAAAGCTCAAAAGAATGAACAGCATTTATTTGAAATAGAAACCTCAACAATGTTAGCATCACTTTTGATCAATTTAATGCACCTTCTTTAAAATTTTACATGGAATATTTCTAGAATACAATAATACAATAATAAACAGAACATTTTTAACAGAATTTAAATTTTAACCGAATATTTTAACCTGCTTCTCAGGTAACTTTGGTGGTGGCGGTGGTGGTGGAAGTGGTGGAGGAGGAGGCGGAAATTACAACGATTTTGGGAATTACGGAGGACAACAGTCCAACTATGGCCCCATGAAGGGAAATAACTTTGGAGGAAGAAACTCAGGACCTTACGGAGGTACAGAAAATCCAGTACATTGCATGCCACGTCAAAACTGAAACTACTGCCTGATCATGTGCATTGTTATATTTAGGTGGATATGGCTCTGGGGGCGGCGGCGGAGGCTACGGCTCCAGGAGATATTAACAGATTTGTTTGTCTGTGGTAAGTTCAGCGCCATGTCTAGAGCACACAGACTCCACAGACGTGTAACGCGGGATGACTGGTGATGTTTTGCCCTGTGTCTGTTCAACAGATCCAGAGTTAGATGGTGATGAGGAGAGATGAGGAAAGATTACTGAGAAAGAGTGCGAGGGGCCAAGATCTGCCAGTTATAGGTCTTACTGCAGGAGAAACATGCAATCTTTAACGTTAGACGAGACAGAGTGTAGACAGACACTCCTCCACAACTAGTGTGTGCTAGTGGATGTACATTCCTTCACCCGCTTGACTTTTCTTTGTGCTTTTCAACCCCTTGTCAGCATTTTTGAGAGTCAAACATAGTATGATATCAAGCACCGTAGTCAGAATAGTCCTAAATATCATTTACTGTGAGTATACACTATGTTGTGGCCTTAAGTGTGTTATTTGGAGAAAAAAAAAGACTTATGTTTATTATTTTCTGAATTGAAGACAGTGATGTCAGTGTCACGTGTATTTTTATATATTGTGAGTATGCAGTACATGTGTTGTTTATCCTGAGTTACAGAGTAGATTTTATCAGATCTGAGAGCATGTAAACACGTTAAACCTGTAAAGAGAGAAGTCTAGATTGTTGAACTATTTTGACAATTAAAAAAAACAGCTGAAATAAAGTTGTGTAGTAACTTGCCTAATGAAGTTTAGTGCGTCATTGAGTCTGAAGTCGCGTGTGCCGCGCGTGTTGTTGTGTATGAGAGTAGTAAGGCCTCCAGGCCTAGACAGACGAACTGGCAACAGGAAGTTTTACGGCTCTCAGACTGGCAGGTCGATCCCAGCCTCGCAGCCAGTGTGTCTCCAGAAAGCTAGCATCTGTTTCGGTGAGACTAGCTGTACCCCGTGAGAGCGAGCGAAGGAAGGAAGGCTAGCGCAAAGCCAATGCTAGCGTGAGACCCATGCTATGCTATGAGGGTTTCAGACAGACAGAAGAAGAGGAAGAGAGAGTCATAGGAGCAGGTAAGAGTGTAACTCTTCTGCTTAATTTGCAGATGGGAAAAGCAGCGCCTGATCTACAGTAAGTGGCTGAAAGTCTTTTATGACACGTTTTCAGCGATGGTTCTGGATGGGTAAGATTAATATGTGCAAAATATATGTGGATTTGTTGAAGATATCCTCCTGCAGAGAATCAAATACCACGATCGATTCAATTATTGCCCATACAATATATATATATATATATAATAGAAAAATATAATTTATTAATTATAATTAATTAATAAAATTGCTTAAAAATGTAGATTTAATTATTTATAATTATAATTCATGTAATTATTTATATATTAAAAAAAAAAATGAAGGCTGCACGAACTGACATCTTGACGTGACTCCCCGCAATAATTAATATATATATATATATATATATATATATATATATATATGTATACAATTCATTAATTATAATTAATAAATGATTTTATATACTTTGCTAAAAAAATTTAATTCATTACTTACAATTAGTTAATAAATGTTTACATTTATTAATTATAATTAATTACTAAATATGACTTAAAAATGATTGATATATATATATATATATTATATACAATTCATTAATTATAATTAATAAATGATTTTACATACTTAGAGAAACTTAATTCATTACTTATAATTAATTCATATATATATATATATATATATATATATATATAATAAAAAAATAATTTATTAATTATAATTAAGTAATAAATATGACATAAAAATGATTTTATATATATATATATATATATATATATATATATATATATATATATATATATAGTTCATTAAATTTAATTCATTACTTATAATTAGTTAATAAATGTTTATATATATATATATATATATATATATATACATATATATAATGCATTAATGTGTGTATATAGAGAGAGAGAAAGAGAAATATAGTTTATTAATTAGAATTAATATATATATATATATGTCATTAATTATAATGAATAAATATGATTTTATATATATATATATATATAATAAAATTACAATTTAATTCATTATAATATATAATTAATTAAATGAATTAATTAATTTTCTATTGTATTTCTATTTATATAAACAGAAATACAATAGAAAACACAATAGAAATCATTAATTATAATTAATACATATACAGTAGTATATATATATATATATATATATATATATACAGTTATTACTCTTATTATTATTTAATTTTCATGATAATTGAGCACATTTTCCCCAGTTCTCAATAACATAATGAAAAAAGTCTAATTGTCATTACTGTAATGTAAATAATATGCAATTATTTATATTTTTATTGTGTTGCCTTTATGCTGATTTTAATTGCAATAGGGATTTTGTAATGTTTTTAATTATAATAATACTTAACACCATTTTGAAATACGGTTACATTACCAAAACAAATTCTCTTCACATTTACCATTTTCCAGCTAATTTTAGCAGCCGAAATCCAGCCATTTCAGTAGGAATTCACTCGTGAGGGTGAAAGATTTCCCCACGCAGATTTCGCAGTGGATTCAGGTTGGTCAAGTGACATCTATGATGAGCTGTGCCTTATACATCTCGAGGCTAAATACAATAGATATTGAACCCTTTTTGCCTGTGAAATTTTAATTATAAGAATGCACCTTTAGGTGAAATTTCACAAGGAAAGAAGGTTCATTGTCAATATTGTAGCAGTGAATGAAGCAGCGCTTACGCAGAGGTCAGTTCCAATTCAAGCAGCTTCATATTAATCCACACACAGAATTTGCGTGTCAACAGTTTAACAAAATCAAATCCGTTGTGCAATCCACATGAGGAACACGTCCAACGAGTGAAATTCCCAATCATGCAGATTCCTATTGAGATGACTGAATTTTGGTGTACAAAGGTAAATGTGTCAGAAGTACTGATCATTTAATGATTCATCATTTAGAATAATGTGAATTACAAAACTATGTTAGAAGTATGGGCATATTATGGTAATACAAACTTAGATTTAAGAATTCATTTAATAAGGACTTTCAGAAATGCCTAGATTGGCTGGCAGCACACAGTAGATTGTTGAAATGCGACCCAGACGTGTTTTAGTGAGATTCATTCTCTAGCAGAGCTGGGTAGTAACTGATTACATGTCATTTGAATTATGTAATCAGATTCCAAAAATTGAGTACTTGTTATTAGATTGTATTACATTTTAAAATACTCATAATGAGACTACAGTTACTTTTTTATGGATTACATGATTACATAGTATTTACGCAAACACAATAATAAACGCATAATTTATTGATTCTCCCTAATTCCTCTTTTTCGTCTTTTAAATTTTCCTTTCTAAAATAGCCTACTGCTTATACACCTCAGAAAGTCTTCCAGATTTGTAAATATTTACACAGAGACCAATCATTAGTCAAGTGGATGGACTCAACAACATTTAATTCAAATGTCCACATAATCTTTAATATTTGGTCATTTCTTGAGGACAGAAATGCTACAGCCACTGCAATTTCTTGAATATGTGGACTTCAAAAGATGTAAACTCAGAGTGAGGGTTTAAACTTTTATTTTAAAATCGCGATGAACAGTTTACTGAGAAAGATATTGATGTATTCTCCTGTGTTTGCATAGGTTTATAAATGATGTACCTTACAAATCTGATGAAATAGCGCACGTAGCATTCCCAGATGAACATTATAATAAACCCATACTCACAACAACATGCAAAGATGGCGTTTAAGACACTTGACACATGTAAACGATAACAGTTTGTGTGGCAGCATTTACTGTGAATGGAGCCGCTCTGAGATGCACATATGTAAACTACACGCATGTAAATAAACCACCTATATTAATTCTGCATCGCATATATTTATTTAACTGAATCATAGTGTTTGTTAATTCTAGCATTATGCTTTATGCTTAATTATGATTTTTAAAAAGGTTTAATATGTCATAGCCTAAATGCAATCGAGGATTTTTTTTTTTTTATCAAATATTTGAGTAGAATCAAGGAATCACTGCAGCCCTAAACCACTGATTTACAAAAATCATTTTAGGTTTAAGAAGTGTTTCAATATTTCACCATTCACAATTTTTTTGTCATCTGATTTCACCTAATTTGTTTATTGGAAGTACCCTTGAGATTTTCAGATAATATTTTAATAATTAAATATCACATTTGCATGTTCATGTTTCTCTGACATTAGTTATGGTCACATGACATGCAGGTGAACAAATAAAATATTCACTTTTTTTAGTAAGTGTTTTATTTTGATTGATTTTAAAATGATTTATTATTATTTAAAATAATTTTACGTTTTTATGATTTTTTTTTTTTCAATTATTAGCTTTTCATTAAACTCAAACCTATAGAAGCCCGTTTCTGCCACTGAATAAAAAAAAAGTTATTGTGACTTTTTATCTCAAAATTCGGACTTTTTTTCCCTTAGAATTGCGTGAGTTTATATCTCACAATTCTGAGAAAACATTTTTTATCTCAGAATTGTGAGATAAAAAAGTCACAATATTTCTTTTTTTTATTTTATGGCAGAAATGGGCTTCCATTATACAAATATATTCCATACATATATTTTCTTACTCATCTGTATTTTTATATTAATATGGTACACAATTATCCTATTAAAATCAATGTGATAAACACACTGTAAAAAAAAAAAAAAGTTGTTTCAACATAAAAAAGTAAGTGTTCGTGCTGCCTTAAAAATTGTAAGTTTAGTCAACATGAAATGTTAAATTGTACTACATGAAAACGTGGATATTTGAGTTGAGTAAACTTAATATTTTAAAGCATCATGAACACTTACTTTTTAAGTTGAAAACTTTTTAAGTTTTTTTTTACAGTGCAAGATCTGAAGTAATCTAAAAGTAATCAGATTGCATTATGCATTACCTAAGATGTGTAATGCAAGGGATTACATTACTAACTACACCTTTTGACATGCAATTTCGAATCAGTAACGGACTACAATTTGTACGTAATCTACCCAGCTAGTACAAATTTGCTAAGTCTTCACTCACTTGCAGATAATAGGCTTGTTCGAGATGCTTCGGCACTGCGCAGACCAATCGGCGTAAGACATCAAAGTACCGCGAGAGCACTCCAGTTGCTCTCGCGGTACTTTGATGATCGTCTGCACAGCACCGGTGCATCTTGAAATAGCCTAATAGATTTTTGAGGGGGATATTAATCACTTGACAAGGACTTTTAATGAACTTTTAATCATTATTACACGCTGACTCTGTATAATCTTCAGTATACATATTTTTTGTGGGAGGATGTTTTGTCTTTCAGGATAAATCCATGTATATTTACGCAATATTTTATAGTCATAAAACATCACTTATAATAAGTGTGATTGCATTGCCAAATGTTGACTTTGTTTAATAAAAAACATTTGAACCCCCGAGAATGTTTAATTTACTGTGTTTGTGTTGTTTTTGTGTGAGCGCGCTCAGCGCAGGCCTTTTTCTTCTCACGCAATGCTTATCTTGCTACAAAACCTGTCATGGGGACTTTGTTCCCTTGACCCAGGATCAAGGTCATGACCATTGGCAAATGTTTAAGATACTGCAGGCCTAGATAAGTCACATGCTAGCACTAAAGAAATTAAACATTCGATGTACAACCCCCATTTGCTGTAATGTCTATTGACAGGAGAGAATGCATGGCAGCTTAATGCTGTAATAGATTGAAATGTCATTAGAACAAAAGAAGGATTCAATGAGACATTTTTCACCTGTTTTTTTTATCTTTATATAGTGAAAAGATCCTACGTTGTGACGTGTAAATGCACGTCTGTGAACAGGTTGGCCCTGTCGATGTAGCGTGACTGGCTGATAATGGAGAGCTATTGTAGTGTGCAAAGGAAAGGGTTTGGTGTGTTCAAAGGTGGTGTGTGTGGGTGCAAGTGGCTAGCAGTGCAAACAACTCCACTGGTGTACTTTGTCCAGCGGGACTTTAATGAAGGCATGTCTGACATGGGCCGCAGCCAAACAGTTCAGCTTTGTTGCATAACACTGGGAGAGTGGGACTGGTCGCTTGAGGAAGATTCAGTTGAAACACAGCAGGCTTGCAAAAAAAAAAAAAGCCTTTCAAGGCTTATGATTTGTTAAATCTCACGAATTGGGGTAGATTTTAAGCATGTTGTGTTCTGCAGTGTTGGTTGATAGCCAAAACAGAAAATCTGCTTCCAAGAAAACTAACAATTTGAGGCGAAAACCTCAAATAATGAACAGCTTTCTACCAATGATTATGATGTCATTGTGTATAACATACAGTGACCTCAAAACAAATTTGGACTCTTAAGCTACACTTAAATTGGATTAATGTCTCTGCATTAGATAAAATATGACTGTTTTTCACTTCTCAGCTTTACTTTTCTTCATTTTCGCTCAGTTTTTTGATTAACTGGTGATTTTAAATGTCACAATACATGTTGTGCAGTATAATGCTGTAGTAGACATACAGTTGAGGTCAAAAGTTTACATACACCTTGCAGAATCTGTAAAATGTTAATTATTTGATCAAAATAAGAGGGATCATACAAAATGCATGTTATTTTTTCTTTAGTACTGACCCGAACAAGATATTTCACATAAGAGAGGTAGTCCATGAGAGAAAATAATAGTTCAAAAGTTTACATACACTTGATTCTTAATACTGTGTTGTTACCTGAATGATCCACAGCTGTGTTTTTTTGTTTAGTGATAGTTGCATTAAACTATGCAACAATGTATTAAGAGCCAGGGGTGAAAACTTTTGAACAGAATGAAGATGTGTACTTTTTTTTTTTTTTTTCTTGTAAATATCATATTTTTACATGTAGTACTGTCCTTCGGAAGCTACAGAAGATTCTTACATGTTTCCCAGAAGACAAAATAAGTAACATTTACCCTGATCTTTAAATTCCAAAAGTTTTCACCCCCCGGGTCTTAATGCGTCGTTTTTCCTTCTGGAGCATCATTGAGCGTTTGAACCTTCTGTAATAGTTGCATATGAGTGTCACAGTTGTCCTTAGTGTGAAAAGATGGATCTCAAAATCATACAGTCATTGTTGAAAAGGGTTCAAATACACAGAAAAGAATTTGTGGGACCTGATAGATCTTTCTGAACAACAGCGGGCAGTTTAACTGTTCAAGAAAAACAAGAACAACTATCACTAAACCAAAAAAAAGTGGATCATTCAGGTAACAACAGTATTAAGAATGAAGTGTATGTTTGTTAACTTTTGAACAGGGTCGTTTTTATAAATTCAACTATTATTTTATGTAAACGTCTTTTATGTGAAATATCTTATTCAGGTTAGTGCTAAAAAAACATGCATTTTGTGTGATCCCTCTTATTTTGCTAAAATAATTAACATTTTGCAGATTCTGCAAGGTGTATGTAAACTTTTGACCTCAACTGTATTTGTGTCATCCGTCTCTAAAATATAGGTCCTACTTTTGATATTACGTATTATAATACTTTGATTTATGTAATTACAGTTTCTCGTAATTGATTTTAATGCTACTTCCTTCTTGCTAATATCATTTCCTCTTTCCCACTCCATCAACGAACCATCACAAAGCAACTCCCATTCAAGACACCATTAGACTTCACAGGTTTAAATATTTATTTATTATATAAAGCCATAAAGTCGAGAGGTACAATAGCAATAGAATAGTAAATTAAGATATAAAAACTGACATAAGTGCAGACTTAAAATGATCACAACCAGTTCAGTGGCCTCAAAACACATTTGGACTCTTAAGCTACGCTTAAAATGGATTAATGTCTCTGCATTAGATAAAATATGACTGTTTTTCATATCTCAGCTTCGCTTTTTTTTTCATTATTTTTGCTCAGTTTCTTAATTAACTGGTGATTTTATATGTCACAGTACATTTTGTGCAGTGTAATGCTGTAATAGACATACAGTTGAGGTCAAAAGTTTACATACACCTTTCAGAATCTGTAAAATGTTAATTATTTGATCAAAATAAGAGGGATCATACAAAATGCATGTTATTTTTTCTTTAGTACTGACATGAATAAGATATTTCACATAAAAGAGGTAGTCCACGAGAGAAAATAATTGTTGAATTGATATTAAAAATTACTGTTTAAAAGTTTACATACACTTGATTTCTAATACTGTGTTGTTACCTGAATGATCCACAGCTGTGTTTTTTTGTTTAGTCATAGTTGCCTTAAACTATGCAACAATGCATTAAGAGCCAGAGGTGAAAACTTTTGAACAGAATGAAGATGTGCACATTTTTCTTATTTTTCTTGGAAATATATATATATATTTTTCATTTAGTACTGCTCTTCAGAAGCTACAGATGATTCTTACATGTTTACCACAAGACAAAACAAGTTACATTTACCCTGATCTTCAAATTCCAAAAGTTTTCACCCCCCGGGTCTTAATGCGTCGTTTTTCCTTCTGGAGCATCATTGAGTGTTTGAACCTTCTGTAATAGTTGCATATAAGTCTCTCAGTTGTCCTCAGTGTGAAAAGATGGATCTCAAAATCATACAGTCATTGTTGAAAAGGGTTCAAATACACAGAAAAGAATTTGTGGGACCTGATAGATCTTTCTGAACAACAGCGGGCAGTTTAACTGTTCAAGAAAAACAAGAACAACTATCACTAAACAAAAAAAAGTGGATCATTCAGGTAACAACAGTATTAAGAATGAAGTGTATGTTTGTTAACTTTTGAACAGGGTCGTTTTTATAAATTCAACTATTATTTTATGTAAACGTCTTTTATGTGAAATATCTTATTAAGGTTAGTGCTAAAAAAAACATGCATTTTGTGTGATCCCTCTTATTTTGCTAAAATAATTAACATTTTGTAGATTCTGCAAGGTGTATGTAAACTTTTGACCTCAACTGTATTTGTGTCATCCGTCTCTAAAATATAGGTCCTACTTTTGATATTACGTATTATAATACTTTGATTTATGTAATGACAGTTTCTCGTAATTGATTTTAATGCTACTTCCTTCTTGCTAATATCATTTCCTCTTTCCCACTCCATCAACGAACCATCACAAAGCAACTCCCATTCAAGACACCATTAGACTTCACAGGTTTAAATATTTATTTATTATATAAAGCCATAAAGTCGAGAGGTAAAATAGCAATAGAATAGTAAATTAAGATATAAAAACTGACATAAGTGCAGACTTAAAATGATCACAACCATCTTTAGCATTCTAAAACGTGATCTATTTTTATATACAGTACATTTGTTCCTATCTCAATAGCAAATAAAGTATAAATGTATTTACAAACCATATAGGTAAAAGAATCTCAGAGAAAATATAAAGGAGTACAAAATCCAACGGAGGTTAGGAATATTAGGAAAGTAGAATACGCAAAACGTATATAATAGTTCTGCCATTTCAACAGTGGATGTATAAGCAAAATACGCTCCTATTTAGTTGTTTCCTTTGCGCAAAACCTACACCGTGTCTTGACCAGTCGCAAAATGACAAGTTTCAGGAGTCATGCGACTAAATTGTGCCAAATAGGAACATATTTGATGATGTTTAATGTATGGTAACATGTAGTTTTCATAGTGGGACATGGGAAGAGCCTTTGTCGCTTCATTGCGTCATGCCTGGTCAGGACACGGTGTTAGCAAGAGAAAAGCAGTACCAAAAAACAGAAGCAAGTGTGGATGGAGAGAGAAGAGAAAGAACAGAGCTAGTTGTTCTTCACAAGAGTCTTTTTAAGGCGAGGAACGAGGAAAACGGTGCCATCCGCAGTGTGCTGAAGGGAGTATTCGTTGGGCGAGAAAGGCTTGCCCTGTTCGTCTCGAAGCATGCCGAAGACCTCCTGGTACAAGGTACTCAACTGCTTCTTCATCTCTCTCAGACTGGTGCTGCGCTGGCTCTTCTCCTTCATCAGACGCTCCTTCTCCTCTTTGAGCGAGTCCAGCTCGTACTCCAGGCCCACAATGTTCTCCAGCTTTCTCTTGCGGCAGTTCTGCGCAGCAACCTTGTTCTTGCCCCGCCGGCGGATGTCTCTGACGAGGGCGAGTTGGGCCTCGCTCAGCTGGTGTTTGGACATCATCTCGTTGAAGTCATCCACAGGCAGATTGATGATCTTGTCCACAGTAAATGGGATCTGCAAGGCTTTTGCTCTCTGTTCATCACGGGAGAGCCGCGCCTCTGAGCGTTTCTTCTGCTTGTCTTTGGTAAAGGGAGGTTTGGAGTGGCCGCTGGCCTCCGCCGGCTCTATCTTTGGGCTCTTCGCTTTCATCTCCTGTGCTTCTCCTGGGGGTTTCTCCGAGAGAGATGCCTGCGCTCCGTCGCTGAGGTAAACCAGCGGGAATATCTCAGTGTAATCTGACTCCATGCCTCCCGGACTGCCGTCCATCTCTTCCGAGTCGGAGTCGCTGAAACCGAACGATCCGTCTCCGTTCAAGGACTTTCCAGGAGAGCTCATGTGAGGACTGGCGTCCAGCGACAAGCCCGAATCTGAATCTGGGAATTCAGACATAGGCTCTGGTTTTCCTGAGCTGAAGCTTCCAGGTGAGAAGCTGTGCAGATCCATGTGGTTCACAGGAGGATCGCTGGAGATCTCAGCCAGTTGGCTGACCATATTTTCTCCGTCGGATGCAACAGGGCCACTGTCCACTTTAACCTCCATCTCGGGATAAAACAGCTCATTGAATTCTTCAGGTCTGAACTCGGCCCCCACATCCGGGACGTTCAGACTCATCTGGCTGAGGTTGGGCGACACCATAGTGTTGAAGGATCCATCATAAGTGTTGATGTATTCGGGAGGACACACCTCCGTCTGCACAGATGGGAGAGGGTCCATCCCCGGCAGATACTGGCTGTAGTTTGGGTCTTGTGCTTCTGCGGAGGGTTTCATAAATCCATCCATATCCAACGACTCCTGCATCTGCATGTTGAGGCACTGCTAAAAATACAAAAGAACAGCCTGTGAATCCAAAGTGAAGAAAAACGGGTTACAATATGAGACTCTCTCAACACTGTCTGGCAAAGTTCCAGTTGTTGGAGTGTTTCCACGCTTGACCTGCTCAGTAGTATAGTTTGAGTTCAATGCACTGGGGAGTGTTGACTTTAAACCTTTTTTGTTTAGTTTTGAACCAGCTTCTATGTATACTGAGGTAAAGAAGTGGTTAAATTCAAGCAAAAACAAATGAAGTATACATCGAGAGTCAACAGTCAAACTGCAGCATGAGCTCAGAGGGGGTCATTTGGTTGTTGCTCAGCAACAGGGTTGTTTGCGACTTTCTAAACCACAGGTGGTATAAATCAGAGTACACAAATAAGCACCTCACGACCTCTCTCTAAAAACGATTTTGAAGTAGTTTACTTTAAGATCGAAAGTTCTGTTATCATTTACTCACCCTCACGTCATTCCAAACCTGTTAGAGATTTGTTTGAAACACGGAAGAGGATGTTTTAATGAAATCTGAGAGATTCCTTTCCTATCACTGGAAGTTCATATAAACATCTGCAAACAACATTTTGCTCATACAGATAAAAGTAATACATCTTTTGAATCTGTAAAGACTCTGTTTATTCGTGTGCATTTAAAATAACAACGAAACATGCTTTTGTAAAATAATGCAAGCAAACAGAATGCGCTTTCTGTCCTCTCTTGAGCGCGAAACTTCGAAACTCCATTTAAACAGGCTTACAGACATGAAAAATATAGAGAGTGAAATGTCGACTTTTAAATGAGCCAATTCAAATGGAAAACAAATATTCTCAGATTGTGTAATCCATGTGAAACATGCATACACGCACATCACTACTGCGGAGATGACGAGTTAGCCGAAGCCGAAAACAAAGAAAACACTAATTTATCATCAAATTATTAAAATGTTCACGCAGCCTCCTTGCTGTTTTTCTCTGACACATTCATAACTATTATATCTGCCCGGTATGCTGTGGCAAGCCTTATGCGTGTGCTTGAGCACTTATTATGCTATGTAGGCAATTAAAGGCTCATTATTATGATTTAAAAGGTTTATTAATAAATGTGTGACTAATAGTTGACTATAGTCACAGAACGGTTAAAACGAACAACTACTAGTCAAACAGCAAAATCTTTAGTCGAGGGCATCCCTATTGTTTAAAAATGAGAAAAGGTTTTATGAGTTCAGAATGTCATGAGGGTGAGTAAACAGTAAACAGTTAATTTTTGAGTGTATTAATGCCATGTTAAGGTGTGTATAGGTGTTAAAGTGTTTTGTAGAGCTGGCGGCATCTAATCTGCAAATATAAATTGGCTTGGGTGTGTAAATAAACCTGTTTTATTGGCTGAAATCTTGGGAAATTGTCTTGCTATTCAAAGACGTACGAACGACGTACCAGAGAATATATTAGACTTTTTTTTTAATATTAGTATTATTTAATTGTTTTAAATATGAGATAAAAAATGTCATATAATTGATATATCAAATAAAGAAAATAAAACATTTTAAATGAAGTTAGTTCACCCCAAAAAAATTATTTTAATTACTCACCCTCATGTCATTCCAAACCCTGTAAGACCTTCATTCGTCTTCTGAACACAAATTAAGATATTTTTTAGGAAATAAAGCTTTCTATGTAAACCTAGCTCAGAGGAAAGTGCACACATGCATCGTGATACTCTTACGGGTTTGGAACAACATAAGGGTGAGTAACTAATGACAGAATTTTCATTTTTGGCTGAACCCTTTAATAAGGTCTAGTTTAGGATTTATACCTGCAACTCTGGAAGTGAGAGCAACTCCATCCACGCTTGATCCAGACAGCCTTGCATCAAAGGATTCTGGGTAAAGGCTGGGATGTCTGGAGGCATCATAAGATCTGTGGAAGGAGGAACGGAGGCATCCAGGCAAGGTGGCGCTGACTGGAGAGAAAACAGAAAAGATAGAGAGATAATTAGACTGAAGTGCAGTGACATGTACAGGTGTAATGTTGCCATGAGGTGTGAAGTGTTATATGCGTGACATATATCCCGTAATTACCTCAGCTGGCTCATCTAGTGGAAAAGTCTCAGCCAGGAGCTGCATGCACTCATCAAATGACATGGCATCACCGTCCTGTTCTGCGAAAGCTCCATTCTGCACGTACACAGTCAAATACAACCTAATAAAGCCATTGCATATACACACAGAGCAGGAAACATACATGTAAATGCAGATTCTAGGACTGGACTGACTTGAGTTAGTTTTTAAAACAAACTTTCAGTTAAAATTTTTAACAAAGGATGTCTAGATTTCATGTACTGATTTGAATGGGATTTCAGTAGTTACTACTGAAGTGTTTGTGGGGATGCGCTTTGGATTTTAATCCAATGTGCTCTGGATGCTAAATTACATTAAATTACACTAAACTACATTTACTATATTGTTTTATTATTGCTATGTTAACTCATTTTATGTATTAATAGAATTGAGTCTCAAACTACGCTTAGACTTGCCGAAGTCTGTAAAAAGTCAGATTTTGATGTGATCTCAAACATTTCTCATTGTTCTCATTCTTCAAGAATCAAATGATGTAAGAAAAAAAAAATGAATCTTTTTTTGAAGTTGGAACATAAAAGTGGTCATTTAGTGACCTGCTTTTCAAAAAATGTACCAAACTGTCTACTAATCTAATCTATCTCTAAAAAAAAAAAATATATTTTGACTTGTGCATCATCTACCCCAGTGGAAAATTTACCATCAGAAGTTTTACTTTATTTATTTATTTATTTATTTATTTAGTTTTACCAGAGTTCCAAAGATGTGCACAATTAAATTAAATTAAATTATATATTTAATTAAATTAAATATTAAATTAAATGAATAGTTTTATTAATGCTACTTAAACTATATGTATTAATGGAATATTTACAACATTAAATTAACTATTTATAAAATTTGAGATGAGATTTCAGCTGGTCTGAAACTACGCTTAGACCAAAGTCTGCTATGCTATTATTTTAGAGCTGTAAACTCTATTTGTTCATTTTATTTTATTGGTAACACTTTACAATAAGGTGTCATTTGTTAGCATTAGTTAATATATTAACTAACATGAAGAAACAATAAACAATACATTTATTGCACTAGTAATATTTAACGTTAGTTAATAAAATACAGTTGTTCATTGTTTGTTCATGTTAGTTCAAAGTGCATTAACTAATGTTAACAAACACTTGTGATTTTAATAACGCATTAGTAAATGGTGAAATTAACATTAAGATTAAAAAATGCTGTAAAATTGATGTACATTCTTAGTTTAAGTTAACTAATGTAGTTAACTAATGTTAACTAATTACCTTATTGTAAAGTGTCACCATTTTATTTTATTTTATTTTACCAAGATCCAAAGATGTTCATAAATGAAATTAAAATAATGAAATTAAATTAAATTAGTATATCGTTTATAATAGTTTTATTAATGTTGTTTCAACTATATATAGTCGTAAGGGTCAGTTTTTCAAAATTTCGATTTATACATCATATGAAAACTGAATAAATAAGCTTTCCATTGACGTATGGCTTGTTAGGACAATATTTGGTCGAGATACAACTGTTAGAAAATCTGGAATCTGAGGGTGCAAAAAATGTAAATACTGAGAAAATCACATTAAAGCTGTCCAAATAAAGTTCTTAGTAATGCATATTACTAATCAAAAATTACGTTTTGCTATATTTACAGTAGGAAATGTACAAAATATCATCATGAAACATGATCTTTACATAATATCCTAACAATTTTTGGCCTAAATGAAAAATTGATCATTTTAATTGACCCATTTTTTTATTGGCTATTGCTACAAATAAACCCATGCTACTTATGACTGGTTTTGTAGTCCAGAGTCGCATTTGTTAATGTAATATTTATAACATTAAATTCATGTTTTTAAAAAATTGGAGATGAGATGAGACCAAAATCTGCTATCAAATATCATACATTTTTTAATATAATCTCAAATATTTCTCATCATTCTCATTCATCTAAGATCAAATGATCTAGGCTACGCCATCATTTTAGAGCTATAAACCTTAACGGTATGTCAACACTTGTCTCATATATAAATTCCTCTTAATGGCTTTAGGAGAAACAGTCTTTTGAACTATAAAAGCGCAATCTCTGTGTAATAAAATTTCCCAGGTTGAGTTAGCCAAATAAAAGCAGGCAGTTCAGTCTAAAATTAATGACAAACTCAAGAGCGTTCAGTTCGTACAAGACTAAAATCAAGCAGTACATCTGTGAAACACAATTTTACCCAACCTCCTCAGGGGAAATGAGGTCTTTAGTGTCCTATCAGTGTCGTACCGGGATCGTTTGCGAGTTTATTTGCTTTCCACTTCGTAGAACTGCGCTTACGAAGAAGCCTTACCACCTGAGTTCCAGTAATTATGCCATAGTGGCGGTTACCAAGCAACTAAGCAGCTGCACCCTGTAATATGAGGGAAGGGTGAGGCCTGCTGAGCACCTACTGTATGTGTGTATGTGTGTGTGTGTGTGTGTGTGTGACGGATCTCAAATCCGCTCTCCTGTTGCCCTGGCCTCGATGTGTACGTGCACACCTCTCTTTGGCGGCGTACCTGTGCGATTTCGGCATTGGTGCTGCCGGCCTGCGTCAGCGGGGCGCTCCGAGGCACAAACTCTCCGGTCTCCTCGTCCAGCTGGAGTTGGGCGAGCAGCGCTTTCTCCTGCTCCCGCAGACGCTGCTGCTGCTTCTCCTCTTCCTTCTCGCGCTGCCGCCGCAACTCCACCTCCTTCTGTCTGTAGCTGAAATCGAACACTTCTCTTCCCGCTCCCAGATCCACGTCCTGCCTCCACAGGATATCTATCAGATCCATATCCTAGAGAGAAACAACAGAGATGAACGTAAGAGCAGGCTTTGAGGGAGCTGGCCACCTCCTGACCACACCCTGCCTGTCGAGGAGGGATTACGAGCCCGTCCCACCTCAGATAAGCAGGCGCACAATGCCATCGTCAATGGAATGAATAATACATGCCGCTTCTCCTTTTTCATTCCATCTCTGAGAACCACAAATCACCCACCCACGCGGACACACACGCTACATTCACACGCTAGTGTTGGTGTTACTATAAATGCTAGTGGAAGATTTAAAGGTCAGTTCAACTCAAAAAGCACAGCGGCTGGAAAAAGTGAATGCTGCAAACTTCACATTTCTGGCCTTCAACTTGCGCTGCAAGTGAAACAGGCCGTATTGGTTAAGTTGACGTGTCCTGTGGTGTGATGAGATTAATATCTAAAACTATTTTTAACGGCATTTTCTAGTTACTTTATCATTATTATACATGCAGTGTTGTTTGATAAGATTGCATGGAATATTTATTCTTTGAAAAATAAGTTTGTCACACTACAGGACCATTTAAATTTAACTAGTGAAGGCAAAAGGATCTCTAGTTTTTTGAAAATTAATTTCTGTACATTTAAAGTTATTTAATCTAGATGCATGAATTAAATGTCATTTTATTAAGTTTTAGCTGTTTATTTAATTTTAAAAAAGCTTCCTTATTGTTATTAATTTTATGACTTCGAAGTGTTAAATAAGATGCCAGCAGCACAGTTTCTGTTGCTTAAGTCTCTTGCTCCTCTGATGTTTTCTCCTGAGAAAAAGACTCCAGTAATAATAATAAATAATAAAAATAATTAATAAATAAATATTAATATAAAAGTGAAATTAATTAAATTAAATTATTAAATTATACATTAAATTATTAAATTAAATTAAATATTAAATTAAATGAATGCATCCAGACTACATCATTTTTAATTTACAGAAATTAAATTACTAATTACTTATTAAATTACATTTTTTTATTTACATTTTTAAAAAATGTATTAATGTTCTAGTTTTAAATTAATTTTATGATTTTTAATATTCTTTTTATTTTGAATAGCAGGACCATTTAAATTTAACCAGTGAAGGTAAAATGATCTCTGAAGTTTTTATTAAAGTGAAAGTTTGCCACTAAAAGTTTTTATTTCTGTAAATGTAATATGTGCTCCTAACGTCATTTCTTTTAAATTAATGAAATTAAATTAAATATTAAATTAAATAAAAAAATGAAATTATATTTTTTATTTAATTTAAAAAAAGTTGTATTAATGTTATGGTTTTAAATTAATTTTAGGATTTCTAATTTTATTTTTTATTTTTAATGAGATGCCAGCAGCACTTATTTTACTGTTTATCTTGCTTAAGTTTCTTGCTTCTCGGATGTTTCAGAAAAAGACTCCAGTAATCTCAAATATGTTTTCTCTATAGTTTTAAAAGAGATAATAATATTTTTTGTCAGACTGCATGGACATTTATTCTTCTGAAAACAATTTTTTCTCATGACATGACCATTAAATTTAACCATTGAAAGCAAAAGAATCTTTGTAGTTTTTATTAAAGTGAAAGTCTGCCACTGGATGTTTTTATTCCTAGAAATGTAATATGTGCTCTGGATGCATTAATTAATTTAATTTAATTTAATTTTATTTTATTAATTAAATTTTTAAGTGTTAATAATGCTATTCGTTTTACATTTAATTTATTAATTTCACTAATTTTTAAATAATTTTTAACAAAAATAAAATATCTTTTTTTTTTTCTTTAGAGATGCTATTATTTGACATTTATTCTTTGAAGCATGAATGTGTCACCTTGCAGGACCATTTAACAGTAACCAATGAAGGCAAAATGTGTTTAAAAATAAAAAATGGTTTTTTCTAAACTTTTGTTGATTAAAGAAAGACATCTGTGGTCTTCTGGTTACCAGACTTCTTTGTAACTGCATACCATGAACTGGAATTTTATATTTTGTGGTAAAACACAGCATGTTTTCACTACTTTCTAGAGAAGAGTCCTACAGAGATCTGGAGGAGTATACAGCCGCTCTGACCAATCAGCAGCCCCGAATGAAACGCCACCCGCCATGTTGCTTCAACTACAGAGATCAGGGTGTTTGTCAAATACAAGGACAGAGAACAAAAAATGTAGTTGGTGTCCTTGTCGCTCGCATGTTTACGTGACCTTGGTAGACCAATAGAAATAAGAAGAAGCACATTTAGATGTGTACATGTCCAACAAAATGCATAAGGCTGGCCTTTTTCTTTAAGGTTTCTATTATGTGAAGTAGTGGACAGCAACAAAGTATTTGTTGCCTTTTTTATTTTTTTTTAACTGTGCTTAAGTACATTTTAAGTACATTTTTCAAGTTTTTTCTTTACTATTTATTTTAATTTTCACTTTCATTCCAAAGCAAACTATCATGCTTTTTGCTCCACAACATTTCAAAATATATTTTTTCACATTGTTTGGAACAGAAGAAACTTAAGCTGACATTTTATCATATTGACATTTAAAACATACATGCACTAATCTTCCTTATTGATTAGTGCTAGCTAGAAAAAATACACATGCTTTATTGATAACAAGTTTTTACTTTTAAAACTTAAGGACATTAAAAATCATGTACTTTAATGACAAGGAGTACTTTTCCAGGAGTACCGTCTGATTGCTATTATTAAAAGATATTGTAATTGGTTAAGAAGGGTAATTTGTCAAGTTAATGACTAACAGCGCAGAACTAGTTCAGTGATGAGTCCACCGGTTCTGATGCAATACTGAAATTTCCAGGCATGTAAAAAAAGTCTAATGTTATTAAAGTAAGAAATTATCTAGAGGTCAGTGCATTTCAGCATCTCAAGTGTTTTGACACAACAGATAGAGAAACTTGAATGTGCCAACAAAACCAGAAAAACAACAAACAAGGATTTACAACCAGCGTTTCATCAGTATACTCAGATATATACGTCATCAATGATATATGAGTCCGGACAGATTAATAGCCTGAAATATGGCCATTTTCAGTTCTTGCCATCAGCCGTAACAGCTCTGAAATCTTCAGACAGGTATATTAACAGAGTCAGTTAAAAGTTGATATTTACTCACCCTCATGTCATTACAAACCCATAAGACTTTTGTTTATCTTTAGTATACAAATAAGAATAGTTTTTTAATATTGACATTTATTTATCCATTAAAAGCCGATGCATCCAAAACTAGCACACAATAAAAGTAAAGACACTAAAGAAACACAATTGCTTTATATGACAGTGTTTCGCCTACCATTATATTAGGGGGGGCGTCTTTGGTTTGGAACGAAATGAGGACGAGCAAATGAACTGAATCTTAAAGGGGACATCAGATGCTTATTTTCCTCAAGTTGGTTTGATCCTTTAGTCTTCATGAAATGTTTTTAACATACTTAAGTTAAAATTCCTCAAACAGTCCTTTTTACCTCATCAAAAACAGCTCTGTTCACAGCAACCCATTTCGGTGCATGTTTCTTTAAATGATAATGAGCTATTGCTTACTCCACCCCTCTCTTCTGTTTTTTGTGTAGGGGAGCGTGGGGCACAAACGAACTCGAGGTTAGTTGTTACACACGTGGTTTAAATATTTCAACACATGCCAGCATAACCAAATTTATGGTATTTGCTAGATGCCATATCAACACTATGAAGAGAAAAAAGTGTGCCAAAATTTTTAAATCTTATATCGCTTAATATGTATTTTACCATAGTAAAAGTACATTTCTGACTTAAGTTTATTTTTTATCTCAGTTTTTAGTATTTATTTAAAATTAGACAAATCTGTTATTTATCAGTTTAGATTGTTTATTAATGCTTCGCTGACTAGCAGAACACACAAACCAGTTTTAAATTCCAGTCACGCAGATGGGGAACGTTGTAACACTGCATTACAATCTGCCCCTCTATTATTAGAACTATGCTATTCTATGACATTAGCCGTGTAATTTACACTATTTACTTTTATGAGTTTTAATGAGAAACAGGTGAATAAAGACTGACATCGGATGCTAAGTTCACTTATACATGTTGTTTGAACAATAATGTGTGTTGGCAGTGTATGTACAAATCTACCCTATAATGATAAAAATCCATGTAGTGGTTTTTAATTAATCTGTAAAAATAATATTCGCTTTTTCAAATTGAGCCATTCTCAGATGCCTGTCATTGTGGCGTCACACCCACAGAGGCCGCTCCCACCATAGTTGATTGACATGAGCGTTTTACCTCAGATCAGCTGTAACAGTCCGACCTCCATGTTTTGATGTTGTGTTGCTGGATGTAATAATGAACATTGTGGTCGTCATTTACTCCTGACATCTGAGCTGCTGAAGATGCAGTGGATTACATTTGTTTGTGAAGGGAATGCGCCTCCCGATCTACATATATCCGTCTATGTTCGCGCGAATCATTCGTGATCCAGCTTCACTTACAGCAGAAGTGAGTATAAGGGTTTTTTTATGAATCTTTGCAATCGCCTTTCCTAATAATGTGCTAGTTAGCAAGTTTAGCGGCTAAACACAGCTAAATGCGGCTAAAATAAACAGGCTCGTCACTCCACAGAGAGAAGAGAGGGGCGGGGCGAGCAGAGCTCATTTGCATTTAAAGCAGCCTCGACCAGAATGAGATGATTTTTGCAGAGCTGATTTTGGCAAGGTAAAAAGGGTGTTGTTTTACACTACCGTTGAGAATTTTTAACCAAAGTATATTATAGACTTTTCATTAAGACCCTGAAGAATCATATCAACTTGTGGAAAATGAGCATCCGATGACCCCTTTAATGTTCAGAAATTATTATTTCAAGAAATGTAAAGCATTTTGGCTCATTTATGTGTCTGGTGTTTTGTGTGTGCAGGGAGGGAAGTGTATCTGAATGTCTGAATGTGTTTCTTCATTTGCACACACTGTTTTGAACTATACTGTATAGCTGTGTGTTGTGCGTTCATGTGCAATGTGTTCATTGTCAAACTCCAAAAATAAAAAACTCCTTAAAAACACCATTATTTTATTTGAAAAAAGTTAATAATTTTATTTTATCGATAAAATATTTTACTTTGTCTTCCATTTTTTTTTTCATTAGATCAGATAACATTTTAAGCTGTCATATGGTCATGTTACAATGTGCTCCACCTACGGGGCATGTTGTCACATTTCACTTCTATTCTTTTGAGATAAATAACAAAAAATGTATACGCTGTAATTATGCAACACAGCGACATATTTCTACTAGACAAATGTGAAATTAATGTGGATTAAAAAATTATACTCTGAACCCCACGTGGATTTACACAAACTGAGAAAGTCATTAAGTGTTAGGTTGTGCCCCGTGCTCCCTTTGGCGGTGGCGCGTTACCATCAAAATCAAAATTAATCCACTGTGTTCTCAGTGCTTCTCATATCAGGAGAAAATGAAGACTCCTATATTCACTTTTACATTCAACTATGCTTACAAGACACTGTTGTCGCTACAGCTGCTCGAGCGCAGAGAAAATGCCGGACAGCGTACAACTGGCTGAGGGCGGAAATATGCTAATACGAGACAGTCCATTAGTGGTCATGGGCGGAGCCTGAACAGTATGACATCGTAATGCTCAGAAAATCAAAACGGCTTGATAATTGAGACTGTTTAGGTTTTTTGGGCATTAAAAAAAAGGAGTTAATAGATTTTTATCATTGTAGGGTGGTTGTGTTCACACACTACTAAGACGCATTTATACGCGAACACCATGTAAGAGTGAATTTTGCATCCAATGTTTCCTTTAAAAATGGTAATCAGCCATCGATCCAGCTCTATAAATATCATTCTCTGCCAATCGAGCAGATGCAATGGTGCAAAATGGTTTACAAGTCCCAGTTCTAATGTTACAAACCACCAAATGAGACATTTATCAGTGCTGGTTATTAAAATTCTTCCCAAGAATTTGAGTGACAAAAATATTTATGAAACCTTGGCCTCTGGCTTTTCTTGATTGATAGTGGCAGGAACTAAAGTCTTCACTACATCAACAGTGTTTGAGATATGCTTTACTAAGTCTTTAACCTCCTCTACCATTTATTTACACAGTGAAAGCTGTCTGCATTTATCTGCTTACGAGGTCAAAAAAAAACATGTCGAGCATGTGACTCGAGATTTGTAGAAAATGAGCTTCCTATAGTTTTAGATCACAAGGCCCAGGGGACTAAACAGAGAAGAAGTGTGTACTGACAACAGAGGAACTGCACAGTTTTAAAAGGAAGCGATTCTGTTTTGCAATTCTGAATCAGTCATCAGCACTGACATCACAGCGGCGTTCAGTAGATGCTACACTTTAACTAAATATGGTGGCAAAAATGTTTGTTTTGGACTAAAGGACTGCTTCTTTTTCAGTGTATTAATAGTAGTAATTTTGGCAGTGCATAAATTCTTAGTCAAGTTAATTTTTATAAACATAAATCACACATTTATGTTAAATATAACAATAAGGCTGATTTCACAAACAAGGTCTAGAGAATAATTGCATGTGTGAGATCCTGGCGTCACAGAGGCCTCCAGACAGCAACATGAAGCGACATGCCCGTCTCGCTTTGAGTCACACACATCCTCTCCAGCTCCAGATAACAGACGGGGGCGGAGCCACAGAGATGATGAAACATCTAAACAACTGCTAAATGGGCCTCTCTCACGAGAAGACTGACCGGACCATCTCCTCTAGCGTGAACAGAAGCGCTCTCTTCCTCCTCAGAGGAGAATGAATGATGAATGTCTGTTTCCGTTTGTTTAGTTTGGATGTTTTGGTTGTGGAAATGTTTCTTTAAAGAGCCTCTTGCTGTCAAAACATATTCTGTTGTTTATGAGTGCGTTACAAAAGCATATGTAGTTAAAAACAAAACAGATCTTTAAAGATACAGATTGTCCAAAACTGAAAATATTTGGTTATTATTGTTATTATAAATTAATAATATTTTATTTATTGCTATTTATTGTTTATTTATGTTATTCTTTCTTCGATGAAACACTAAACAAAGTATTTGCCAACTGTCTGAGCTTTTGCTGTTCATGCAAAAGAAAGTGGATGGTGATTTTTACTACCAATATATACATATATATACAATATATATATTTATTTGATATAAAAAAAAATATGAATATATATATATATATATAGAGAGAGAGAGAGAGAGAGAGAGAGCAAACATGAGCAAACTATAATAAAATAAAATAGAAAAATATATTTTTTATTTTATAAATAAAATAAAAAAGTTACATTTTCCTTAAGTACTAAATTAAGTAAAATAAAAAATAAAAGCTAAAACTATACATACATTTTAAAAAAGAGCCAAACTTATAAAAAATGAAAACACACTCACGTGTGTGTGTGTGTGTATATATATATATGTATGTATATGTATATATATTAGAAGCACTATAAAAGTCTCATTAAAATAGTTTATACCACTTGCACAGTATATTTCAAATCTAATCCTTTTTCGAGACAAAAAATAAATAAATAAAAATAATAAAATAAAATAAAATTTTCCTTAAGTACTAAATTAACTAAAACAACAACAACAAAAAAAAATACAAGTTAAAACTATACATACATTTTTAAAAATAAAAACTTATAAAAACCAGTGTGAAAACAAAATGATAAACACTTTAAAATTTAAAAGAAAAAAGAAAATATTAAAATGCAATCTATTTCAAAATATAAACAAAAACTCTAATAGGATATCTGTGATACTAAATTAACACTGAGCTTTAGTGTTTCACTGAAAAAGAAAACAATATTGGTCTGAATGACATAAAGATGACTAAATGAGAAGAAAAATAATCACCATTTGTTGGTCAACTTTATTTGTTGGTGTTTTTGATCTATTGTAGCAGGCATGTGCTCATGTGATGTGCTTTGCTGACGATGTAAGTTTGGTCATATCTCTAATTATGTATTAACCATCTGCGCAGTGAAAATATCAGTGAATAGTGAGGCTCATCGTACTGAGTATTGCACGTATGTTCGTGCATCCATAAGCCTATGGACGATTGTGTTTAGAAGTGAAAAGTATATCCAAGACACACCTAACTACATAATTAATGCTCAGAGTGTTGTTATCATTATCCAGGTTAATGGTAACGAGAAACCAAGGCTGGATATTAAAACTGCAAAGTTTCCTGATAAAGAAGAGATTATTTTTCACGCCTGTCTCACTTCCTGTTCCCCTACAGACTACGGGAATGTGGAATATACCACTGGAGGAACAAGAGAACTCCTTGTTCTCTAATTTTTTTTCACTGCACAGTTCAGGCAGGTGATACTGCACGTAATCAGTGTGAAAACCGGTTTACCGAACCCTCATATTATTATTCCACTCTTGTGTTTCAAAGTAGGTGAACTGTCTGAAAAGTCTAAAAACTAATATTAACAACTAAACTAATAATAAACGTCGTGCTGTTTTTTTGCTCAGATGATATTAGTTTATTTTAAAACAGGGTCGTCATCAAAGGAGGATAATTGGGAATTTTGATCCGGGCCCTAAGGTGAGAGATGCCCAAACACGTCTTTGAGGCCCTGATTTACAAAGTAAAACAAATAACGTTTATAGGCTTATACTGTGTATATAAAAATACTGAGTGTGTGATATTACAATAAAAACAAAACAAAAAGGAAGTGAATATTAGTACAAGCATCTAAACATTTGTTTCTATTAAAAATGATTTAAATATAGTTCCCTTTAACATGTTTAAACGTGTACTTTGCGTCAGCACACACATTAAAGTTTTAGGGGCACTTAATAATTTTTATTAATAACACTGACATACTCAATTACATTATATACTGCTAAACAGATCGTTAAGCAGCCTAAAGTATGCAGCGCAATAACTAATTTGGTGTTTTATAAACGCTCATCTAACATAAAATTAACCTAGCATGAAAGCTGTGAGTCCTAAATATGACAAATATCTGTATCATCCCTTAAAATGGAGATTTTGGCCTGTTCGACCTCATGACCTTCATACAATGTCAAAATTCTGACATGACCTATAAAATAGAATGTGTGCAATATATTAAAAAAAAAAAGTATATATATATATATATATATACTTTAATGTAATTTATAAGACAAAAGTTTATAAACAACAAGGCCCTACTAGGTGACAGCTTAATTTAGGCTTGTTATTACCCATTCTGGTGTTTATTATTAATAATATTATATTAATATTATTAGTATTTTTATTTAGATGTTTTGTTTCGTACTTTCAATACGATCTTACAAAAACTGCAAGAGACATAAAGACAAGAGAAAACAAAATAGCTCATTTAAAATTTTGTTTGACGTTTTGTGATTAAAAGGCCATTTTTTGTAAGAATTTCACGTTTCAGTGCCCCACTGAAATTGTTAATGCCATAAAACCTTGATTCATACATACATTTTCATGCATTTACTTCTAAAAATAAAATGCACTACTGATCTCTTCAGTATTATGTAATGTTTGTCAGTGAGTTAATAATGAAAGTTTTTGTGTTTTACTTGAACCCTAGCTCCTTATTTCAGTTAGATATACAGAATTACATTAGTTGTGATAGAGGCTAATCACTTAAAGCTGAGGACCGCTTCTTTACGTCAGGATACACGGCTAAAGTAAACAGCCACATTCCAGATTGGAGCCGCCTGCTATTGTGCAAGGCGCCGGTCAGCGCGCATGCGCAGAGAGCGAACGCATAGACGCTTCTGCTGCGGGATCACACGCAAAAACATCAACGCGCAACGACACATCTCATGACAGAAGTTGAACCGTGGGCCAGCCTCGCATCGCGTTACTAGCCATTAAACACCGTGATCATTTATAGTCACCTTTTTTTGTTATTTCTTCCTTCCTTTCGTTCTTAGGACGGCCCAAGTTCAATGACGATGCAGAATTTTGTGTGAAAAGGAGAGTCGAGAGAAAAAAGAATAGAGGAAACGCCTCCTTTAACATGGAATATATAGAGAAAAGTCGACGTTTCAACAATTTCACTGCTACAACCACGTCATTACTTATAATACAATATTCTAGATAAATATCTTGAAACTAATCATGTTGAAACTAAAATCAGTAGTACGAAAGGCTATTAAAAAGTCGCATGGAAGTGAGTATGTGTGTGTAAGGCAGCGATCTGTTAACACAAATGTGACATGAGCAATAAATGTAACATCTGAATATAACATATGTCCCACGCCACCGGTTCAAAGGGCAAAATGATGTAACATCATAGTACAATTAGAAAAACTGAAATTACAGTGTCATTTAAATACTATTAAATACTTAACATTATTATAACATTAGTGACTGAATTAAGTGTTATTAAATAGTACTTACCTGTTGGCTTGGATGCATTTTAGGCAGTTCAATCTCCATCATGCTGAGAGAAAATCTCTCTTTTTCTGTCGTAACTCCTGATGTGGTTTCTTTGTTTGTAATCCTTCACAGCGAAATAAAATAAGGCTTAAAATAAATACGTCAGATTGTCTTTGCTAGACGATGCACTTCTGAAGGAAATGCTGTCTGTGGAGTTATGAAAATTTACGGAAAGCCCCAGTCATTGGATGGCTCCGCCCACACTCACGTTGACCAATAGAAAGCGCTCGCTGAGCTGTTGCGTTATACGCCCCCCTTTTACCGTCCCACTCTACATACTGTTAAACCCTCCTGAATATGAACTAAGCTGAACCTTTCTTTATTTTAACAATAACTTTATAGAGCTATATATTTCATTTATTTATTGTCTATCTTAAAAAAGCACACGGTTTGATGAATAGCATATACTTTATTATTTTAACATAAATCGCCTTTTCTTTTTAAGAGTTTTTAAGAGTTAAAAAAGGCCGTTTTTTTAAAAAATCATAATTTAAAAAGCAAAGGTTCATCGACTACTATTAGGTGCTGATCTAGGTGGAGCAGATTACTGCACCTGCTCGGTCTCAAAAGGATAGGCCTAGTGTGAGGTGATTTTTTTTTTAGCCCTTAGTTGACCTGTAGTATCAAACAGCCAATCTAAAAACACACCTACTGTACTAAGTCGCGTGACCTGCATGTCTGTCTGTCAGATAGCGACCCCTGCTGTTCAGCCTTATGCTTTTCCAAATGCACATGTGACCCTGGACCACAAAACCAGTCTTAAGTTGCACGAGTATATTTGTAGCAAGAACCAAAAATACATTGTATGGGTCAAAATCATCGATTTTTCTTTTATGGCAATCATTAGGATATTAAGTAAAGATCATGTTCCATGAAGATGTTTTGTAAATTTCCTACAGTAAATACATCAAAACCTAATTTCTGATAAGTAATATGCATTGCTAAGAACTTCATTTGGACAACTTTAAAGGCAGTTTTCTCTACCCTCAGATTCCAGATACAAATAGCTGTATCTCGGCCAAATATTGTCCAATTCTAACAAAACCATAAAGCTGGAAAGCTTATTCATCATGTAATTTAATATTATGTAAATCTCAAGAAATTGACCCTTATGACTGGTTTTGTGGTCCTGGGTCATATATGTGCATTTTCCCCTCACAGTGTAATTAATGTTTAACCTTTTAAACCACAATTTAACCATTCTAACCAATTTAAGAGTTTATAATTACAAACCTTTGAACTAGACTTCTGAACTAGACTGTTGCTTGGGTTAAACAAATGGATTACCATGTAGGCCTATGTGAATGATCTGTGTGAAATGATGCATGAAATGTTTAAATGTTTGAAATGGTCATCTGACAAAAACTATAATTACTTTTGTTAAAAGATCAACCCACACCGTGACACTTAGCTAAGTCATACTGTCAACTGAGTACAAAGTGTATTCTGTGTTGCTGACTATTGCAAAAGGTGTTTCATCAGTGATGGGCACTTTCAGCCCTAAGGACTTTTAGAAACTCTCTTAAAGCACACTTTCACACATAGTTTATGTGATTTGGAAACTAACAATGTCCAACAGTGCACATCAAATTAGAAATCATATTTCTGACAGTCATGAAACAATAAATTGTGTATGTTTAGTGTAACACTGTATGTTGTGTATGTATGAAACAATGTATGCGTTGTGCAAATTGTGATGAAATTATATATTAAACATGAAGCATCCTTAAGGCCACTTACCTAGCATTTATGTATCCTAAATACATAAGTAATGTTTACAGTTTATGTATTTATTAATTTTTATTTTATTTATTTTCTTTATTAATTTGACAAAACTGCACCTTGACTGAAAATGACAGACACAAACTAAAAATATTCTTTCCTCAACTTATATTTACCTTGATTTTTCTTTGTTTCCTGTATGTTCCATAGCTCATTTGAATTAATAAACCATATAATTAACCATTAATTGCTTACATAGCCTAATAAGCGCTCAAGTGCACGCAAAAAAAAAAGCTTGCCACAATGCACTGGCAGATATAAAAATGATAAATGTCTTAGGGGAAAACAGTACGGAGGCTGCATTAACGTTTTAATAATTTATTGATTAACTAGTGCTTTCTTTGTTTTCACCTTAAGAGACGAAGTCGGCGATACGGACTTATCATCTCCACAGTAGCGATGCGCCTGTATGTATGTTTCATACGGCTTACATAATCTGAGAATATTTAGCCGTTTTTCTACTATCGGGCCGAACGCTTCTTAGAACGGTCAGGTACGGTTCCGGTGTTGTGCCCATTTTCGACCCCCGCCAAATGATTACCCCCTCTCGTTCAAATCGCTACCTGACTGCCTAATCCTAACCCCACCCCTAATCCTAACCCCTCCCCCACACCTAACCCTAAACCTACCAATACTAGGGGCGGTAGTAATCTGGCAGGGGTCAGAATTGGTCCGGTTGTGTTTCCACCTGAGCCTGGTACAGCACGGCACGATTACAAACCGTTCTCGGCCCGGAATTCTCGGCATGGTTAGATAACCGTGCTGACAGAATGTGTGTGCTAAGCAAAAGTGCGCTGTTTGATCAAACAGCATAGTAAACAGCTGCTATGCTGCGTTCATAGTTCATACATTAATAGTCAATAAATGTGGTATTTTTTAGAAAGGGTTAGCCTTCTGTGTCCGTCTCCGTTAGCATGCATATCCCCTCAGCATTTGTTGGTAACGTTATATAACGGTATATAACGGTATATACCTGTTGTCGCCTTCTGTTTATTTTATTTTTTGCGCCAAGAGTTGTGTCCTTTTTTTTCTGGTATTTAACTAAGTAACTTTAGTCCCAAAAACAGAAATATCTGCTCATCGTCCATATCGCTGTTTATATTACAATTGCGTTACTAAGGACTGACGCATTTGTGTTTACATTCCAAAGAGTTCCGGTTTATCAGCACCACAGCGGAAAATAAAACCATATCCGTGCTGACTGGCCCGGATCGGCACGGAATGGAACGGTTAAGCAAAGAGAACGGTTCTGCCCGATAGTGGAAAAGCGGCTTTTGTTTTTCTATTTGAATTGGTTTATTTGAAAGTAGATATTTCACTCCCTACAGATACATTTTCATGTCAGTAAGGCAAGTATACCGAGTTTTGCGCTCAAGTTCACAGAGTCCGAAACGGCTGTTTGCTTTAATTATTTTACAAACGCGCAACGTTTCGTTGTTATTGTGAGTGCACACAAATAAACTTAGAGTCTTTTCAGATTCAAAAGGCGTATTACTTTTATCTGTATGACCAAAAATGACAGACTATTTTTAGAGCAAGTGACTGCGCGCCTCCATCATGAAGTGAGCATGCTACTGTTCTGCTTCCACACTCTTCACAGGCTCTTCAGCGCAAATTTTTCTAGGTTAACATTACATTTGGCTGACATGTAAAGTTGCTACTACATAAATCTTTCAGATGACAAGCCATATTTGAGGTCGATGAATGATGGCCTGCCCGATGTAGCCTACATTACCACATGGACCAGCCATAACGATCTGTCCCTCACAAACTGCGTGACTTCGCCACTTCCTGTTGATTTTTTTTTCTGCGACTAATACAATTTTGTTTGACTAAGCCTCTTTTCGTGGACTAACAGTTAATCGACTATGGACGTTTCTCATAGCGGAAGTAATCATAGTTGGGTAAAATCCGAGAGCAGTGAATAGGAGAGTACCACAAATATATTTTTTTGCATTCCCGTTTGCTCAGACAGCACAAGAAGAATAACGGATAGTGTTTTCATGACTTTCAATCAAAAGAAAAAAATTAAGAGAGACTGATCGGCAGTCAGAAGAGCAACCCAGGCTCATTACAAATACGTGTCTCTACATACATTTCTGCAACACCGTAATTACGTACCTTACTGCACGTTTCGTGGCAGTTTCAAATGAAATGTCCAGAGAGTGGCGCTAAAACACACGTTCAATACCTGACCTTGGCACGTTTGTATTACGTTGGTACAGGCACGTATTGCTGTATTTTTATTATGCTGCTTGCGGTACGTATTCCAGCTGTTCAGAATTCAAATATCCAGGGCGTTTCGCTAAAGGTTAATGCTCTGTCTTATTAGCCTTTTTCACAAAAATCGGAAGTGACGTCAGCGCAGGGTAAAGTCAGTTCCGCTACAGGTCTGTGCCTATTATATTAATATGCTCTTGTCTCAAATAATGCCTTTTACCTTTTCTTTTTTGTCTGCTTTCCAAGTTGTTATATAATTAACAAAGAAACAACATTTTACTTGTTTGTAATTTATATTGGCACTCAGACCGGTACTCGTCAATATAATATATGCGCAACATAGCGCCAGCTATAGTTTCTGTTCTCCATCTCCGGTATATTTAAGCGTATTTTCTCAATTTACTCAGTCATTTCCCTCGAATCACTACATCATGGTAAATTATGACAGCGTTTATATCCAAATGCACATTTCCCCAAGAATAAATGAAACAATTCTGAGTCCGGATGATGCATAAACTCAATACAACAACGTAATCCAGATCCAAAAGGAATAAAGCCATTAATCGGAGTCATGTCTTATTTAGTATTATATTATTTTATTATGTATATCCCTGGGCACATTATGCAACGTACATTTACACCCTAAAGTTAATAATGCAAAGGAGAGCAAGTAGAAAATACAATATTACTTTCATAATAATAATAATAACAATATTAATCGCGAAAAAAAATGATGTGAAGAGTCATAATGCACAGCCAGCACCAAATAGACAGTACGGCAAAACTTAAAACTGTACTGTATTATGAGTGCTAACATTTATAATTAAATAAACATAGTATTTGTGATGACCAGACGCTGACACAAAGTTTTTGAATAAATGTTTGCTATTTTTAGAGTAAAACACCGGTATATATATCATAGTATCATAGTATCTATTTTGTAAAAATAGACTTTGATTCCCGAACTTACTCTTGTTCAGTACGGCCGCTGCTGTCACCGGAAAAACGTTTACCCTGCAAGAGCCAATCCGGAAGCCAGAAACACGGAAGTGTGAAAAAGGCTAATTGGAGATATCCCCTACACCAAACCCAACCCTAAACCTAACCGATTAGTGTTAACAAATGAAAAACTGATTAAAAAATGTATTTTGTGATGTAGCCCTGCTACACGCCGTATCGCGTGAGCTACCGAGCAAACTGACTGCGTTAGAAAACTCATGTATATGAAGCTGTATATGTGACGACAACGTTCTAAAGTATCAATTTTTATATCGCGCAGGATGTATCGCGCAGGGGCAGCCCTAGTGTTAACAAGTAATGCTGTCAAATGATTAGCCTTTTTCACACTTCCGTGTTTCTGGCTTCCGGATTGGCGCTTGCAGGGTAAACGTTTTTCCGGTGACAGCAGCGGCCGTACTGAACAAGAGTAAGTTCGGGAATCAAAGTCTATTTTTACAAAATAGATACTATGATACTATGATATATACAGGTGTTTTACTCTAAAAATAGCAAACATTTATTCAAAAACTTTGTGTCAGCGTCTGGTCATCACAAATACTATGTTTATTTAATTATAAATGTTAGCACTCATAATACAGTACAGTTTTAAGTTTTGCCGTACTGTCTATTTGGTGCTGGCTGTGCATTATGACTCTTCACATCATTGTTTTTCGCGATTAATATTGTTATTATTATTATTATGAAAGTAATATTGTATTTTCTACTTGCTCTCCTTTGCATTATTAACTTTAGGGTGTAAATGTACTTTGCATAATGTGCCCAGGGATATACATAATAAAATAATATAATACTAAATAAGACATGACTCCGATTAATGGCTTTATTCCTTTTGGATCTGGATTACGTTGTTGTATTGAGTTTATGCATCATCCGGACTCAGAATTGTTTCATTTATTCTTGGGGAAATGTGCATTTGGATATAAACGCTGTCATAATTTACCATGATGTAGTGATTCGAGGGAAATGACTGAGTAAATTGAGAAAATACGCTTAAATATACCGGAGATGGAGAACAGAAACTATAGCTGGCTCTATGTTGCGCATATATTATATTGACGAGTACCGGTCTGAGTGCCCATATAAATTACAAACAAGTAAAATGTTGTTTCTTTGTTGATTATATAACAACTTGGAAAGCAGACAAAAAAGAAAAGGTAAAAGGCATTATTTGAGACAAGAGCATATTAATATAATAGGCACAGACCTGTAGCGGAACTGACTTTACCCTGCGCTGACGTCACTTCCGATTTTTGTGAAAAAGGCTAATTAATCACGATTAATCGAATCCAAAATAAAAGTTTGTGTTTAAATATTTGTGTATACTGTGTATATTTATTATAAATGCACACACATACAGTATATATTTGCAGTATGTATTTAATATAATCGATATTATATTTAAAAAATGTAATATATAAACAACATGTGTTGTTTGTGTATTTACACTGTACAGCATAAATGAGTACACCCCTCTGAATAAATATAGAAGATGTATTTTCTTAATGATCACTAATATAATTCATGGAAATATGGCAAAATTGAAATGTATTAAACATTTCATTAAACATTTAAAAACTAAAATAAATATGCCAATATTTTCTGTAAAATAAGTAAATTAGCCAATTTAGTTCTAATGAAAGAACTGCAGAAATGAGCACACCCCAGATTTAATTCAGCAAATGTAAAATATTTTAGTACTTTTTGTATATCCTCCAGAACTTTAAGTACACTGCTCTGAACCTTCTTGGCACTGAGAGTACAAGTTCATGACAAATTTTCACATCTGTCTTGTTTAACTCCTGGAGGACGACCTCCTTAAATGCCCTGGTCTTTAATAGGGAGTTTTGCTCAGCTCATCTCTACAGAATCCCTCACAGGTGCTTAAGAGTGTTACGACTGAGTGAAATACATGTGCACTTAAGAATTTTCACCTTGGGAGAATGAATATCTTCACTGTCATGCTGAAAAAATGCCCAACAATGCAGTGAATGTGGAGAGGGTAGCACCTTCTGTTTCAGGTTTTTGCATTACATCACAGTGGTGTGTGAATTCATGACAGCATTGATAAAGCACAACTCACACCTTCAGCACTCACACATCCCTGTATAACAGCTTTACTACCACTAAACATCACTGTGGGAACAAGGCACTTCTCACTGTACTCCTCCTCTAGCAACAACATAACATTTTGGATGCATTTGGATCCAAAATAATTGACTTGGTCCCTTGAGACCAGAGTATGGATTCCCAGAAGTCTATATTTTCTTAAATATGGGCCTTGGAAGAGGTTCAATGAGTTTATTGTGCTTTGGCTCCAGTAGGTAATTCTAGTGGTGACAACAACCATCCATGTCACCTCTGCAGACTGCGTTGTACTCTGTGAGATAAAGTGTCACTCTTTTTATAGCCTTTGCTGTCTCTGAGACACTTGCTTTGTATTTCTCCTGCTTTTTTTCTAGCAAAAATTCACTCATCATTAAATGAAACTCTAAAGTCAAGACCTGATTATTTCAGGAGCCTTGTCACAAGTCCATTGTTTTTGAACGTCAGTGTTACTTCTGCTGTATTAAAACAATAATTTGGCATTCCTCTTTTACCATGGTCCTCTTTTATGCTAAGAAATAAATCTCCTGACAGTTCTCTCTCAAGCGGTTTAATTGTTGCCATCATTAAGTCTGAGTATGATTCATTAGGCTATATAACACTTTTAATTGTCAGGACATTACTTATCTTTAAAAGTTTTGGTCTAATATTCTTAGCTGTTGATCAAAAATTATTGTTTTATTTAGCAACTTTCAGGAGGGTGTACTCATTTTTGCAACACAGCATTTTATCACTTCGATAAGAAAATCTTATTTTCCTGAAAAATTGCGACATTCTTCTTTGGTAATTGATCAAGCAGGCTTGTTGGAACATTACATCTCCAAAGAACCCTGACATGTCTTCTAAGTAAAGAGTAATTGCTGAATTTGTTAAATTTTAGAGGGGGTGTACTCATTTATGCTGTGCACTGTATATACATAGTAAATAAACAGCACACAAATATTAGCCTATGTAAACTAAAACGTTTATTTTGGATGCGATTAATCGTTTGACAGCACTAGATCTATGAGAATGGTAAAACAAAATAACAGAAACGTAACAGAAATACATGATGAAGGCAAAGTTTTAGAAAAAAATTACACAATAGCTGAAATTTTGTCATTATGTCTTGACATTGACATTGACATTATGTCTGTAGGCTAATATCTATCTATCTATCTATCTATCTATCTATCTGTCTCACTTTAACCTCACTTATCTCCAGAACTAACTAGCCGACTAGTAACCACTGTACCCCAGTGCCCGAAACCAGCAAACTGTAGTTTTCTCCGCTCGAAGCGCGTGCGTGATTGCGCGCGCACGATTGGCAGCTCCACGTCGACATTCTTCCAGCTGCTACACGGACACGGACTCGGCGTGAAAGCGCTTCATCAACAGTTTGCACCAGCGTCATCTGCTCAACCACCGAGTAAAATCCTCAGGGGCTTTTGACAGAAACGACCACCGCGTTCAGACAGAGCACTTCTTCTCCCAGTGTCGACTCTCTCAAGAGTTGCAGCAGGTATGTTCTTTTTCATTTTTTTCCTCTTCTTTCCCTCTGGAAGTGTGCATTGCACTCACAGACTGTGCGCGTAGGCTTAGAAAACACTGTCAGCCCGTCACTCATTGATATATTCACTCACTGAAGCCTTTAAGTAACTTTGACAGGAATGGAAGTTTAACTATGAAAAGTAAACTAAGATGGTTACTGAAATGTCTGCGTGAAGTTACGTGCAAATGCATGACATATGGCATTCCCAGTTTCCCCTTTCTTTAGATTGTGACTTCTCTTTTAGTTCTTTGTGAAATTCGATAAGTGCGTTAAGTTGAGATCTATTCCAGGATGACAAACTGCTGTGATGATCTTGATACAGTAATGCACTGCTCCAAATTTGGACCCTTTTCGACACGTCAGCTGCTCTACGTATCGCCTGCCCCAATTACAACTATGCAAACACACAGTGTAATAGTAAAGTCAATATATGAATCTTACTTTTTTTTTTTGCATGTGTCATTGTAGCTTTTTTCATTTGACTTTTTTGTTGCACGCACTTAAATTGAATGGAAACTTGTGCAAGTAGGCATCTGTTTCTGCATATGTATTATAGGCCGCCATATGTGTTCATCATGGAGGCTGGTGAGGTGATTATATGCATGTGTGAATGAGAATGAGTCCAAGTTTCCGATATTATGCATCTTATCCATCATTTAAATTCGTCTAATAACCATTATGGAGCTGCAGGAGTTCTGGCCTGCCTCCTTTTCACTTCCAGCTCTGAAATACTTTGATCAGTCTCTCCTGTCAATTATCTTCCATCTTGCAATTTATTATTATTATACTCCCTAAAACAATCCCACCTATTTAAAAACTGAATTTCATTAGGTTCTTAAATTTTTAGGTATAATCAAATTGGCTGAACAAGTCAACTTTTTAAATGTAATTTTTTTTTTAAGTATTCATAATATTTTTTCATAAGGTCATCTATCTATCTATCTATCTATCTATCTATATATAAAACTATATATTAAACTGACCTAAATATCAAGTTGAATATTGAAGATATTTTGAAGAATGTTGGTAACCAAACAGTTGACGGTACCCATTGAAAATACTATGGAAGTAAATGGCTACCGTCAGCTGTTTGGTTACTAACATTCATCAGAATATCGTCTGTTGTGTTCAGCAGAAGAAAGAAACTCACACAGGTTTGGATTAATTCGTGTGTGAGTAAATGATGACAGAATTTTCTTTTTTTTTTTTTTGGGTGAACTACTCTTTTAAATTATTTGGATAAGTTCAAGTAATGGAAAAATATATGTTACCCAGTCTTATTGATCATATGTATTTTTCACAGTGTATAAATACAGATTTCTGAGGGGAGAAATGTAACATATCTGTATCTTTCAGAGAGTCGTGCAGAAGAGTTTCACGGAGAAGAGAGAAAATTAGCAAGCAGCGCTGTGGCTTTCCAAGTAAAGTTCTGTGATACACTCCGACTCTAATTGTTTGCAGTCAGTGCATTACAGAACTTTGTTTTGGGAGTTTAAAGCTCAAGCCTGGAGGAAACAATCATTCCATCTGGATGAAGCTGTAACAGCCTCTTGAAAACAGCATTAAACTCCACATCCTGTGTCCCTCAACAACATGCACAAATAAATCACATCATTATCATCATCTCCTGCATCTACGTGATCATTCCTTAACCTCTAACTGCTAACAAACTTCAGAAACTGGAGCAAACATCCTTTGAGTTTGTGGAACACAGATACACTGATGTATTTATGTGTTATTTATATGATCTTTTTTTCAAAATGGGTTCTCCAAGCACTCAATTAGCATAGCCGAGGCTATACCACAATTGCTAAATGCCTAAAAATAACCGTTGCACAGTAACACACCACTTTCCAATTAGGCATTCCATTCCGTAACATCAGTAAACACAAAAATGTGGCATTTTCCATTGTTGTAAAAGGGATGCGTCGCATATTTGCAAGGGAAAGCACTTTAAATGGAGAGCGTAGATGTTTGTGATGACATCATCAGACCCACAGGAGGCAGACGAGCACATGTCTGATTTACTCTCACGGTCACATGACTCAGGTAATGGCACTGTAAGTGGGTTATCAGGCCTGATATGCGTCATCCATACTTTTTTTTTTTTCTAGGAGGACAGAGAAAACATTTTATTGGCTTAAAATACAGTGTTCCATGGTGTTTGAAACACTGCTTTCTGAAATACTAGCCTATGCAACATGCAAAGTATGCATGTGGGAAATAAAAGTGAGAAGTTTTGTTGAAGTGCATTTAAAGTACATCTGTGACTGATTAGCCAAGCACATAATGATTGAAACGGCACAGACTTAACCATGAGGGTGCTTAACATAAGCTCAGAACAATCGTTTACAAACACTTTGACAGACTGCTGTCATATGGCTCATTAAGTGTGGTTTCGTAACGTAGTGTTATCATGTAAATTTTATAACATCATATTTAAAAGACGTATTTCTTCAGAATGACTTATCTTTGGCATCCAAGAGATATCTGAAGAACCCCTTTATGCTGAAATTAATTATGGTTCTTTACACCTGCACTTTCAAAGCATGGGTTTTTATAGAACAAAAAAACACAACAAATAAAATCACAGTTTAGAATGTATTCTGCCTGTTTTTTGATTACTTTTTAGCTTACTAACTTTTGAAATAATAATGAAAAAGTGTTGGGTTAAAAAGCATAAATTACTTAAGTAAATACAGAGTTTATACTGAGTAGGCTTTTTTGTCAGTGACAAAAAGGGAGAATCAATAAATTAATAATTTATGCTTATATATATATATATATATATATATATATACAATTTATTAATTCAAAATGAATGTATTATTCTATTATTACTGAATTTTAGAATTATTATTATTTTATATTTACTACTCAAAACAAGAAATTATTGTATGTATTTTAATAAATGCCACTGTGTGAATGTGAATATGTCATCAAAATCTATAAAAACTGTTATTATGAACATGTAATGTATTATTATTAACATGTTATGTAATCAGTATATATATATAGTTACTCAAAACATGAAAACAAACTGTTTGCAAAAAAATATAAGTAATTAAGTAAAAAAAAAAGATGTATTTGGAGTAGTCAAACGATTCATTGCTTCCAATTTTTTTTTGCATGTGTATACTGTGTACATTTATTATGTATATAGAAATACACACATACAGTATATATTTTGATACAGTATATAAATATTTACATGTATTTACATGTATATGTTTATATTCATATAATTAATATTATATATAAATATATATTACAATTAAATAATTAAATATATTTAATATATAAACAGCAGTAGGCTTTTTTAGAAAACAAATGTAAATGAGAAAAAGTAGAATTAGGGAGAATCAATAAATTGTTAAATAATGAAACGTCATCAAAATCTATAAAAACTGTTATTATTAACATGTATTATTATTATTAACGTAATCAGTATATATATATTATATATGTTGTATATGTTATTTAATATTTGTGACGATTTCATTATTCTATTATTATTGTAGAATTATTATTTTAGATTTATTCAAAACATGAAAGCAAACGGTATGAAAATTATAGAAAGTAAAAAATTAGTGCTCTAAAACGATTAATTGCGTCCGAAATATATTTTTTTGTTTGCATAATATATGTGTATACTGTGCACATTTATTATGTATATAGGAATACACACATATACAGTATATATTTAGAAAATATTTACAGTTTAAATGTGTTTACATGTATATATTTATATTCATGTAATTGATATTATGTCTAAATATTTTTATATATATAAACACAACATGTTTTTCTTAATATGTACATGCATGTGTGTGTGTTTTTTTAATATACATAATAAATATACACAGCACACACACATATATTATGTAAACAAAAACTTTTATTTTGAATGTGATTAATCGCGATTAATCGTTTGACAGAATTATTTATGATGTATCTATTATTATTATTATTGCAGAATTTTAGAATTATTATAGCAATATTATTCATTTAAAAGACGTATGCTATCATAATGGCAAAATATATATTATTTTGCTGGTATTCTTAAAGATAAGAGTGACAGCTACTGAAAAAGTGGTATTTACCAAACTAAAAATAAATTGCATGATTTAGGGATGATTTTAGCGGAAATCTTCTGTATTCCAATCAGTAAGTAGCGCACCGGAGCGGAGCGGAGCAGAGCGGGCGGGGAGGGAGGCGGAGTGCGGTGCATGACGGGACGCGGGTGTAATCTCCACCTCACATCCCTCCATCAGCCGCCCGCTGACCTCTGACAGCAAACACGGAAGCAGCATGGCGTCAAACAGCAACAGCAGCAGCAGCACCGCACAGCAAAGACTCAGGATCATAGCCGGACATTTGCAGAAACGGCCAGAAGATGAAAACACGAGCGTCGCTGCGCAGGAGTGCAAAGCCGAGACGCCCCGATCCAACCCGAGCAGCGTGACACCGGTCCCGAAGAGGAGGTATGTGCGCCTAAACCTGCTGTGTGCTATGAGATCTAGCTCTTCACGCTTCTCATACATACACGAAAATAAACATTGCGTATAAACAGCAGTTGCGTGAAGGAATAAAGCACTGGCGGGTGCTGCATTGTATCACTATGTGCTCGAGCGCTGGATCTAAACAAAGTGTCCATTCATCCCGGAGGTGGGTGCGGTGACGCGCGGTATCTGCACACTGATAGACACATTCAGATCTTGTTTGTGCGTTGTGCTTATTGCACCAGTTTATTCGGGTTAAACTCACAACGGCCAGAACAGTAATGAAGAAGACGCTTGTCTGAGGGCTGCTGCTTCCTCCAGTGCACATTATAAACTCACAGCAGCCCTTAAAGCTATAGGTCACCCAAAAATAATGTCTGTCGTCATCTACTCAGCCTCAAGTTAACGAGATTGAAGAACCAGGGCAATATTTTAGCTAGTAACTCAAATTTGGGTCTGTTCCTGACACAAGGCTGTCAGAAGATATGAAACATGTCATGCAAGTTATATGGAGTCAGACATATATGGGGCTTGACATCCGCTCTGATTGTTTAAAATGCATTCTGTTTATAGTAACTGGTTTCCAAGTAATTTAGAGCAACATGGGCGTACAAGTAGATGAAGACAGGAGTCTTATAGTTAGGTGAGCTTTAGATTTTAATAAAGGTGATCGTCTCACTTTCTACTGAGTTTTTCAACCAGGGGCCCTTGAAAGTCTCCAGAGTTAGGTGACCTTTCAAACTGATTTCCAACTCTTGAATCATCGGCTAATAATTAATCATTCTGAAGGTCCCTGCGTTGATTCTGAAAGGCTTCGATTCTGCTTCCTCAGTTTTTTCAGACATGTGCTTTCACTGAAAGTGGTGATGCTTCTGTAAACAAAAAGGGCGTTGGACATTCCTGTCTGACTGTAGATTCAACAGTACTAGCCTGAGGCTCTTAACTGGGATGTTTAGTAAACACTTAATCTCCATGTTAGCGTCACATCTTCTTGCTTATCGTTGTTATTTCTGTGACAGCTGGTATCACTTTGCTCTTATAATTTAGTGGATAGATTATTGGTCATGCAGTTTGTTGTTATGACGGTTAGTTAATATGAGGTGATTCCCCCCACAGGTTGTATTTTGTATGTCAAAAGTTAGTACAGCAAAGCTGTGCTCTGATTGGACGAGGGCTGTGGTGGCCTGACTTAGTATTTGCTAAGAGTGAAAAATGTACTTCCTTCATGTGGGATGACGACACTGTGCTGCCATCTAGTGCTGGATATTAAACAACCTTTAACCTACTGAGACCCAGCAGAAAGATTTTAGCATTTAGATATCATATATAATTAATCCAATCCTGTTTTCTCTGAATGAATCTTCTCTGTAGGGCCTGTTCCAGTACCCACACTTGCGGTCTTTGCACTTGACCACTTGCTTGACGTATTTCCCGTGTTACTAATGAAGTGAATAAAGCAGTTACACTCTTAAAAAATAAAGGTTCTTTATTGGTTCCAAAAAGAACCTTGATCATCCATGGAACCTTTCAAATGCAGTGAAGGTTCTTTATAGCATTTAAAGTGTTCTTAAAAATGTTTCTTTTAGGAGCTGTTCACTGAAAGGTTCTTTGAGGAGCCAAAAATGGTTCTTCTATGACATGACTGCAGAAACTCCCTTGAGGAACCTTTATTTTTAAGGGTGTACGTGTTTCACAAAATACACATCGTTTCTGTACCAATGAAATGTGCAACATTTTACAACCAACACAATTTTGGGACACATGAGTTCCTGGATATGATGAACGACGAGATAGCTTTAGCATTTTTCGGATCTGACAATCTTGCGTGCCTACTTCCTGACACAGGAAGGTGCGTACTTCCTGTCACTTTCAAGTGGCCAACACCACAAGTGTGGGTGATTGGACAGGCCCTAACTTTACTCCACCTGATGAACATTTGGGTGATATTTGCAGGTGTGTGGAAACATTTTAGAACAATAGGCATCACTTTTATGGTGTGATTCATTGATAAGATACAGCTGGAATCTCTGTTTGTGTTAAATGTTTGTTGTCAAAGAGAAATGGTGGATGTAAAGGTTGTTGAACTGCCAATAGTAGCTGGGAACATTTGCTTTTCATCATTATCTTATCTCGCCAGGCATTATACTGAAGGGGTTTAGAACATTTCCTCTTGGAAGTGTTTGCCAGTCTGCCAGATGAACAAAACTGCTCAAAAATGTAGTACTCATCAAGAAAGATCACTTATTTTCCTTTTGGAAACTGGCTTATTTTTGTATAGCTGGATAAGTTTGCTGATCTCATGAGAAAACATACTGTTAGTATTTGCATGAATGTGTTTTCAAATGATAATGTACAATTTTTAGGCCATGAAGATGACCAGTGTTTGTGGGGCGCAAGCTGATCTTCCAAAAATGACAAAGATAAAACCAGCCATATTTATCAAATTTATACATCATCTAAAAGCTTTCCATTAATGTATAGTTTGTTAGGATAGGACAATATTTGGTCGAGATTCAACCATTTGAAAATCTGGAATCTGAGAGTGCAAAAAAAAAAAAAAAAACTTGCCCATAAACTTGTCTGAATTAAATTCTTAGCAATGGATATTACTAATCAAAAATAAGTTTTTATATATTTACAGTAGGAAATTTACAAAATATCTTCATGGAATATGATCTTTACTTAATATCCTAATGATTTTTGGCATAAAAGAAAAATCAATTTTGACCCATACAGTGTATTGTTGGCTTTAGCTACAAATATACCCGTGCTACCTGAGACTGGTTTTGTGATCCAGGGTCACAACTATGGTTTGTCATCTGGCCTATATGGCAATTGTCTAGGACTTACACTTGACACCTAGTGGTGTGGGTGCTTAAACATTTTCAATGAATCTTGTGAAAGTAAGGTGCAACCACATTAGCAATATTTTGCACAAACATTTTCCACTGTAAATGTAGTGACGAGTAAGTCACTTTTAAACCAAGCAATGTTTCTGCTAGTTAAAGTGGTGAAGTTGCAAGAACTTTTTCTAGCCTTACATGACATTTTTGAACAGTGTTGGAGAAAGTTACTTTAAAATAATAATGCATTACAATATTGCTCCATAAAACATAACTAATTGCATTTTTTACTTTTATTTGAAAATGAATGCATTGTGTTACTTTGGCATTACTGTTTGTCACCTGAGCTGGGCTTACTTATTTATTTTTAATAAAAAAAATAAAAAAAATTCTATTTTAATATAGAAACTATATATATATATACACACACACACACACACACACACACACACACACACACACACTGCCGCTCAAATGTTTGGGATCAGTCACACTTGTAATTTTCTTTAAAGAAGTCTCTTATGCTCATCAAGACTGCATATATTTGGTAAAAAAAATACAGAAAAATAATAATAATATTCTAAGATATAATTTATTCCTGTGATGCAAAGCTAAATTTTCATCAGCTGTTACTCCAGCCTTCAGAAATCATTCTAATATGATGATTTATTGGAATTATCAATGTTGGAAACAGTTGTGCTCCCAAATATATATATATATATATATATATTTTTTTTTTTTGGAACCTGTGATTCTTTTTTTCAGAATTCTTTGATGAATAACAAGTTAAAAAGAACAGCATTTATTAAAAATATAAATCTTTTATAACAATGTAAATCTATGATATTACTTTTTATTACTTTAACATGTCATTGGTGAATAAAAATATCAGTTTCTTTCAAATAAAATGAAAGAACAAATTTACCGACCCCAATCTTTTGAACAGTAGTGTATATTAAATACATAAAGATTTCCATTTTAAATAAATGCTGTTCTTTTTAACTTTTTATTCATCAGAGAATCCTGAAAAAAAGTATCACAGGTTCCAAAAAATATTAAGCAATACAACTGTTTCCAGCACTGATAATAAATCAGCATATAAGAATGATTTCTGAAGGATCATGTGACACTGAAGACTGGAGTAACAGCTGATGAAAATTCAGCTTTGCATCACAGGAATAAATTATATTTTAGAGTATATTAAAATAAAAACTAAGCTTAAAATAACTTAAAATAAAAACTGAAGTAACTTGTGTTACTTGTTTGAAAAGATGAAGTAAAAGTAATGCATTTCTTTACTAGTTACATGGAAAAAAATAATCGGATTACATAACTTGCCCCAAAACTACGTACCCCCCCAAAACTACTCCTAAATGTGTGGATTCCTTTTGAAATATCTTGATTATGCCTCAAAAATTGCAAAAAAAAAAAGCAAAGCAATCATAAATGTGACCACACCTTTGCTCATAAAATAAAAATGGATAGCATGACTGCTTATTAAATAAAGGGATTGTGCATGTTGGTTTTTTTTTTTTTTTGTTAGGTGGATAGTTCACCCAAAAATAAAATAAATAAATAAATTGTTACATTGTTCTAAACCTGTATGTTGTGTTTTGTCGAACACACACACAAAAAAATATTTTGAAGAATTTTGGTAACCAAACAGTTGCTGATAGCCTCTGACTTCCATTATATGGAAAAACATGACTATGGTACCGTCTACTGTTATGACTAAAATGACAATAAATACGTCAACTGTTTAGTTACCAACATTCTTCAGAATATCAGTCAAAATCAGAATAGCTTCTTGGTGTTCAGCAGAAGAACGAAACTCGTTCCAGGTTTGGAAGAAAATGAGTGTAAGCAAATGACAGAATTTTCTTTTTTGGATGAAGCATCCCTTTAAAGAAGTCCATTTCCAGAACAAAAAATGACATAACGTACTCACCCCCTTATCATACACGATGTTCATGTCCTTTTTTCTTCAGTTGTAAAGAAATTGTTTTTTGAAGAAAACATTTCAGCATTTTTCTCCATATAATGGACTTCTATGGTGCCCCGAGTTTGAACTTCCAAAATGCAGTTCAAATGTGACTTCAAATGATCCCAAATGCGGTTTTAAACAAACCCAGCTGAGGAAGAAGGGTCTTATCTAGCGTAACGTTTAGTTATTTTCATAAAAATAATACAATTTATATACTTTTTAATGTCAAACGCTCGTCTTGTTTTACTCTGCCTGAAGTTTTTTTTTGTTCCGGTTCATGACAGTTGGTTCATGACAGTTAGGGCATGTTGAAAAACTCCCATCTCATGTTCTCCCTCAACTTCAAAATCGTCACATATCGCTGTTTTACCTTTTTTGTTAGGGGTGTTTGATCTTCTTTCCTTGTTCACTTTGCAAAGACTGTGTCGGTATTTCTGCAGTGATGTAGGATGATTTTGAAATGATTTCAGGCAGAGCAAGAAAAGACTTGAAAGCATTTGAGATTAAAAAGTATATAAATTGTATTATTTTAATGCAAATTACCAATTGTTTTGCTAGATAAGACCCTTCTTCCCCGGCTGGACTCATTTGCAAGCGCATTTGGGATCATTTGAAGCTGCATTTTAATTGCATTTTGGAAATTTTTATTCTGGAAGTGGACTTTAACAAACTAAACAGACTAACCAACTTGTCAGTCCTGCTTGCTAACATGCTAACCATTAAAGTGAAGATCAGTAGAGATATCAAATCAAGTTAGCCATATTCAAAGAAAGGCACCCTTATATTAAAATGCTACATCTCAGATGTTTGGTCTCAGTGCATGAAACAGTCTTGTCTATTACTTTGCAATGCTTAAAAAAGTCCCCAAAGTATTTTCCTGTATGATTTATTGAATGCAACCGGTCCCTTCTACATGTCACGTGTAACAGTGTGCAGGAGTGAAAAAAAATCCACATGCTGAATGTCAGTTTTTGGGGGTCACTGAGGGAGTATTTAGGGTTTGTAAGTGTCTACTATTAGACTCCGGTGGAACATCCACCATCTCACTCTGGTAGTTCGACTGAGTCAGATAACGTCTCTTTTTGTCTCTCTTTCCGTCGTCTCGTCAGGTCTGGAGCGATCACGTTTTTTCGTCTGCTCTTTGCTGTTGAGACGTCTTCATGGACAGCTGTATGTCCCATGCGTTTGATAAGTGTTTTTGGGTTTGACTGTGTCTGTTTCTCAGAAGATCAGCAGCAGACCTGCATTCCGGTCTCTGATCACCCGCTCACATGTTACTGCAAACTGACAGTGTGTGTTTTGAGTTGGAGTCCCACAGCAGGCACTGCGCTCCAGAGATCACAGCTGCACTAACGCCTGGAGTAATGAACTTTAGCTCGTTTGCTAAGGCAGTCATCACACTTACTAGTACTCATGTAAGGGTTTAAGAAACAACTGGAGAAATGTATTGTTACATTTCTAAATGATTGGACTTTAGGGTGTGAGCCATATCTAAAGACCAGAAACCAGTTGCAAGAAACAGCTCGAGTTAAGAAAAGCCTTAGTGATAATATCCTCACAACTATAAATAAGGGCTTTCGTAACTTAAGGAGAATGTGACGTGGAGGAACATTTCGAACTGTTCATTTTTAAGGTTATTACTTCATCAGTACTTATTAGATATAAACTATGACTTGTCTGTCCATAGTGTACTGTAAACAGTTTAGCATAGCATTTTTTTCCTGTTTATTTTATGTGACAGATTATTCATATTTTTGAAAAGATTCTCATGCTCACCAATGCTGCATTTATTTGATGAGAATTACTGTAAAAACAGTAATACTGTGAAATATTATTACAGATTAAAATAACATTACGGTCACTTCTGATAAATTGAATGCATCCTTGCTGAATAAATCTATTAATTTCTAAAAAAAAACAAAAAAAAAAACTTGTCAAGCATAAGAAAACATTTCCGTTTACAAAATATAATTCAATAAAACAAAATGAACGGATACAGAAAATGATCATTTATTTTATTTTATTATATTTTATTTTATTTTATGTTTTTTTTTTTTATTTGGCAAACCAAAAAACTTTTCTCATAGCAAAATTGTTAATCAATTTTGCACTAAAATAACAGCTTATTATTGTTATTAGGCTACTATTATTGTTTTGTTGTTATTATTAATTTTATATTTTAATATATTTTTTAAACAGAACAACTTTATTTTTTGCTACTGTGTGGTAGTGTGTGCTAGATGAACAAAGCTGTTAAAAAATGTAATACATCAACAAAGATCACATATTTTCTTTGGTTTTTAACCTTTTGACCTTTTGGGACCAAAGATAAGTTGCATGAAGAAATATGTGAAATTTTTGTATGAATATTTTGTATGAATTTGTGTAGTGCGATTTATATTAAAATTTACTTTTTTTTTTTTTTGCATGAAGCGTCCACCCTTAACTATGCCCCTAAGCATAATACATTAAACTCGAAAAACTTTTATCAGCAGGTTTTTGTGTTTCATGCGGTGACTCAAATAGATCAAGATAGCAGCACATTTTCTGTAACTGCTGTTGACTGTTTCGAAACATTTCTTATCTGAAGGTTTGTCTGTTTAGCCTTGGCAGGAATGAATAGTGTGATCTACAGGACTTCCATACTAGCACTTTCATTCAGCCGTGAGCTTCTATTATCACATTTGACCTATTAATATAAGGACTGGAGCGCTTTATCTCTGCAAGTTACGAAAGTGGCCACAAAAATTTACAATTATATTTGTAGGCATAAAGATGAAGGTTGTATATCGTTGAATATGCTTTGTGCTTGGTTATTATAATACACCATGTAAACTCAGACTCTCTGTTTTCTGTTTCTTTCAGGCAGGAGATCATGAAGTGGAATGGCTGGGGTTATAGTGACTCAAGGTTTCTGTTTAATAAAAAGGGTCAAGCAGAGTTCACAGGCAAACGGTGAGTATGAGGCACCAAACAAACACCAATTAGACCAGAATAGACTTCTAATTAGAGTCAGATTACTGCACTGATTCAAGGGAAATTCTGTGGAATTGATATGAATGTGTTAAGCTGAGTTGACAGCGCTACAGTCTTAGTGATAGTTCACCCAAAAATGAACTTTCTGTAAATGTTTTTTTTTTTAACTTACCCTCACATTTGTATGACTTGCTTTTTTTCTGTAGAATAATACAAGACAGAACGTATTTTGTCTCAAACAGTGTTTGTTTTTGTTTTGTTTTTTTGGGTCCATCCAGTGAAAGTCATTGTTTCGGACCCCACTGACTTTCATTTGTATGAACGACAGCATTCCTTTAAATATTTTACATCTTGCTGGACAAGGATGGAAAGATAATATAAATTTGTCAGAATAGCTGGCTGAAAAGTGTTGGAAAATGTGGACCGCTTTATAGGGCCTGTAAATGGTTTAAATAAATATTTGTGACCCGGGACCACAAAACCAGTCTTAAAGAAGAAGTTCACTTCCAAAACAAAAATTTACAGATAATGTACTCACCCCTTGTCATCCAAGATGTTCATGTCTTTCTTTCTTCAGTCGTAAAGAAATTATGATTTTTGAGAAAAACATTTTAGCATTTTTCTTCATATAATGGACTGATATGATGCCCCGATTTTGCACTTCCAAAATGTAGTTTAAATGTGGCTTCAAATGATCCCAAATACGGTTGTAAACGATCCCGGCCGACTAAACGATCGGTTGTTTTCATAAAAATAATACAATTTATATATGCTTGTCTTGTCTTACTCTTCCCAACCTCTGTTTTTTTCCGGTTCATGACAGTTAGGGTATGTCGAAAAACTCCCGTCTCATGTTCTCCCTCAACTTCAAAATCGTCCTATATCGCTGTTTTACCTTTTCTGTTAAGGGTGTTTGATCTTCTTTGCATGTTCACTTTGCAAAGACTGGGTCGGTACTTCTGCAGCGATGTAGGATGATTTTGAAATGATTTTTGTAGTTGAGGGAGAAAATACGATTGGAGTTTTTCGACATACACTAACTGTCTTGAGTCAGAATACACAGAGTTCAACGAGAGCAAGGCAAGGTGAGCATTTGAGAATAAAAAGTATATAAATTGTTTTATTTTTATGAAAATAACCAATCGTTTCGCTAGATAAGACCCTTCTAAAGATCATGTTCCTCAAAGACAAAGATATTTTGTAAATTTCCTACCGTAAATATATCAAAACTGATTTTTTTAAATTAGTAATATGCATTGCTAAAAACTTAATTTGGACAGCTTTAAAGGGGATTTTCTCTATATCTAGATTTTTTTGCACCCTCAGATTCCAGATTTTCAAATAGTTGTATCTCAACCAAATATTGTCCTATCCTAACAAAGCTAATTTATTCAGCTTTCAGATGATGTATACATCTCAGTTTCAGAAAGTTGATCTTTATGACTGGTTTTGTGGTCCAGGGTCACATATAGTCAAACTTAAAAAATTAAAAATTAATTACGTTTAAACAATAATTTTCTGTATTTTTAGTTTATTTTATATGGATTACGCTGTATTTATTCATTTGTCTAAATTTTATTGATGTCATTCTTGTTTGTTTTTTTTTTTTTTTTTTAAATAAATTGCACCCTATATTTACAGTAGTTCTGCGGTTTGGCTGAAACGTACAGTACAAGGTTGATTTTGAGCATTGTAGTGTTTTGAGACATGTCATTGTGCTTTGTAAACATTCATATAGAGGACATTAGCGTAAACAGTCTCACACAGAATGTGGCACTCAACACTGGCCCGGATGGAGATGTTTACCACAGCATGTTCCTTAAGTACAGTCTCAAGGACCTACAGACACACACTGTCACACGATGTGTGTAATCGTACAGACAGAGCGGCGCTGCTTAATCTAACACATGCCCAGATGAAGTGCTTTTGCTGCCATATTTCATCATAACACATACAAGACAAGCCTGTAGTTCAAAAAAAGTCAAACACATCATGGAAGGATTATTAGCAAAGGAAATCTTTAAAATCATTCTTTCCATTCAGTCATTCACACATGGCATGTCCACATATATAGACAAACACACATTTGGTAGTAACTGTCACCTCCTCTGTAGGTGCACATGATGTAGGTGTTTTATTTTTTGGTTTATTATGGTGTGCTCATGCCATCTAGTGGCTGGAAATTTGCACGCTGCGCTCATCTGACAGTATTAGGTCAGAGAATGAAAGTTCATTAGAAAGATTTAATGGATTAAATGTAATCATTTATTAATTGTAAACAATTGAGTTGAGTACTTGTACACGTTTTACATGAAACTTACTTGGATTATGTTTTGTGTAAATATCAGGAAGTGACAGTCATGAAACCGCTTGACTTGATCAGTGTGTGTTTCGGTGGTTTCAGATATCGGTTGAGTGGGCTGATTTTACCAAGTTTGAAGGACTGGTTTGAGGGCACGTTTGGAGCCAGTTTACAGCACAAATCTCCTGCCACAGTAAGTGAAGTGTGGTGTATCAGAGCTGCTGTATCAGACCCATTTGTTGGATGTATGTAATAGGGTGTGTGTGTGTGTGTGTTTGTGTGTGTGTCTTCCTCCAGCCCAGTCTGAACTTAAGTGCAGTTGCTCCTCCTAACCTGAACGAGCCCTTCATTGAGGATCTGAAAGCAGCGGGTGTGGCCATGTCACATGACCCAGAAGACCGGGTTTTCCGAGCTCATGGTACAGTACTGCCATCTTTGTATTTGGCAGAAAGTTTTCAGAATTTTTTTGGTTTCAATTTTTACATGTCCCATGTCATTTGACTTCTGGGAAATGTTTTAGAAAGAAATAGAACCTTATTTGAATAAATCATATTTCCATTGTATATGACAATGCAAAAGTTATAATGGTCCTAAATAAAAAAAAAAAAAAAAAGTTTTTTTTCTTTTGATTTAGGGGTGAAACATGAGTTTTGTTTATTACAGAGTTTACTTTAAAAAAAAAACTTAAAACTTAAAAAAAATAAATAAACATATATAGATATATATAAAAAACAAATTTTCATATGTAAACTAAAGAATAAAGTGTTTTGATCAAAAAAAATATATATATATATATATAGAATTTTAATTGCTATGATTTTTTTTTATTTTATTTGATCAAAACACTTTACTCTTTAGTTTATATATGACAATTTGTCATTTAATTTATTATTCCTCATACATTACTATTCAAAAGTCTGGGGTTAGTAAGATTTTTAAAATGTCTCTTTTGTTCGACAAGGCTACATTTATTTATTAGAAATACAGCAAAATACACATATACAATAAAATTGCAATTTCAAATAACAGTTTTCTATTTGAAAATATTTAAAAATGTAATTTATTCCTATGATTCAGAGCTGAATTTTCAGCATCATTACTCCAGTCTTCAGTGTCACATGATCCTTCAGAAATCATACTAATATGTTGATTGGTTTAGTAATATCAGTGTTGAACAGTTTTAATAGGATTTTAAATAAGATTTTTTGATAAATAGAATGTTCAAAAGAACAGAATTTATTTGATGCATAATTGTTTTTGTTTTTTTTTAATTATAAGTGTCTTTCACTTTTGAACAATTTAATTAATAAATAGTATTATTTTGTATTTATTCTTATTGTTATTAGAATAAAAAGTTTTGTTTTATTTAAATATTTATTAAGAGATTACAGTATTACTTGAAATCTTACAGGGTATGTCAAATAAATAATTCAGGCCATATGTGTTCATATTACAAAAAAGATTGGCAACTTTTTTTTTTCTTTTTTTTATTTATTTGGGTGCTATTTACTGTCAGGTACTTTACCAGTATGAGCAAGCAGGGTTTTGATGTCTTTCTGAAAGCTATTTTTCTTTGTCCTCCTCAGGTCACTGCCTACACGAGATCTTTGCGCTGCGCGAGGGGAGGATAGGACGGGTGCCCGACATGGTGGTTTGGCCGAGTGAGTGACCGCAAAGGGTTAAGCATCAGTTGTGATTAATATTCATGAGAAGCTGCTTTAATTAGAGGGAAGGGGGGAGTTTGCCATCCAGTGATACTCTGGCTGCCAGAGTAGGTGCTCTCTGATTGGTGGAGTCCTGACAGGACCCATTTCACCCTTTCTGATTGATGGCTGAGCTTTGATTAGAAGAGTACCCAAGCGGCCAGCAAATCATCTGCCTCCCTGTTATACGCCTCCGTCCAGAATATTCTCTCTTGCAGAATTCATTCTTTACCTCAATGTCTCTCCAGTCATTCAGGGTTCACCCTCACTAGATTATCCTGTAATATCACAGTCTCCTTCAGAAAACCTTTTGTGGCCCTCACTTACACGAGAAAGGCTTGTTTTTCATGATCATGAAAAAAGATCACTTTCTCTGCAACCAAAATTGCTTATGTTCACCATCCAATCAAAAAACCCTAGTGAATAAAATCAGTTTACATTATTTCCAACTGAATATTCTCTTTAACTAAGAAATGTGACATTTTGTATTGTAAACAATGAGGTATTGAGCTCAGATTGAGCTCACTGTCGTGTTATTGTGTGGGACGTTTAGTGGGCGGTCAGACGTGCTCCAGTGGGTCAGTGCTCGATATTGATCCACCCATCTGGAAGTAGAAGAGATTGAGTTTTTTCCCTTTACAGAACAAAAAATTTCTGCAGATGTGCAATACTGGGCAAAAGTTTGTAGTTTTGTTTAATGGTGTTAATTTGATCAAAAGTGACGGTAAAGGCATTTTATGTTACAAAAAATCTGTTTTGAATAAATGCTTTTTAATAATAATAGTAAATGTTTCTTGAGCAGCAAATCAGCATGTTAGTAATGATTTCTTAAGGATCATGTGACAGTGAAGACTGGAGTAATGATGCAGAAAATTCAGCTTTGCATCACTGGAATAAATTACATTTTAAAATATATAAAAATGGAAAAGTTATTGTAAATTGTAATCATTTTCCCTGTGTTACTGTTTTTAATGTGTAGTCTTTGTTAACATGAGACTTCGGTTAAAAATATGTTTAAAAATCTTACTGACCTCAAACTTTTGAACAGTAGTGTAGCATATAGGAGTTGTTTTATATAGAATGACATGAAATTGGTGTAAGTAATATGCGTATGTTATAATGGTGATTTAATTTTTGCAGGCTGTCACAGTGATGTGGAGAAGATTGTGGAATTAGCCTGTAAACACAACATCTGCTTGATACCCTACGGAGGCAAGTACTTGCATAAAGATGTTTTACTCACTTTCCCCCAATTTTTTTTAACACAATAAAAAATAAATAAATAAATAAATAAATGACAAAAGAACAAAAGTTACATTTTGCAAAAATATAAATTAGAACATTGTTTTCAGCATTTGTAATAATAATGAATGTTGTTTGAGCCTCAAATCAGCATATTAGTATGATTTCTGAAGGATCACATGACACTGAAGACTGGAGTAATGATGCTGAAAATTCAGGAATAAATCATTGAAATAAAGTATATTTTAAAATATTCATGTAGAAAACTGTTATTTTAAATTATAATAATATTTCACTGTTACTGTTTTTGCTGTATTTTTCCTCAAATTAATTCAGCCTTGGTGAGCAGAAGAGACTTCTTTTAAAAAAGAATTAAAAACCATGAATGATTCAAAAATGATTCAGACACCAGATATAATTTTTGATTTTTTTTTTTTTTACTAGTGACACTGTACAGGACACTGTAGTTTATTTATGTAAGGGAGGATAGCAAAATAAAGTAATCTGTGACATATTATACCAAAAAATTCTTCATACAGTGGACTAAAATTGATAAAAAATTTGGCACCAAAAATTTGATTTGACACTTAGACCTGACCATGTTTTTTTTTACATACCTTTCTATCAAAGTTATCTGCCATTATTGAGATGAAACGACCTAACGTAAACTATGGAACATAAAAGATAATTTGAGAAACATCTCAGTATTTTTTGTTCATACAATGAAAGTCACTGGTAACCAAAACAGCTTTGTTACCAGCAGTCTTCAAAATACCTTTTATGTTTCACAAAAGAAGGTTTGAAACAATGTAAGGGTGAGTAAATGATGACTGAATTTTTTTTTTGTGTGATTTTTTTTTTTTTTAATGAAATAATACTCTAAATAAGAAACTAAATCTGCCAGCAGGTGATGGTAAATGTCTCTATGAGTCATCCATTCATTCATTCGATTTGTTTAAATAGCTGATTCATTCAGGACTGAAGTAAATGGCTCACTTTTTAAATGGGCGTTTGAATCATTGGTTCACATGATTCTTTCAAAACTTGGATTCATTCAGAAACTAAACACAGCTGTGTTGCTCAGAGACATGCAACAATTCTGCTTTGGTGTCAAAGATAATATGTTCTTTGAAAAACTGAGCAAAAGCACATAATATTGTGTTTAAAATATAACACAATATCAACTTCTGATTCACTGAACTGTTGTAGAAAATCACATTTAAGCATGTGATAGATCAGGACAAAACCAGCACTCGTGTCATGTTGCTCTTGGTGCATGTGTGATATGTGAAAATATATAAATATGAGACAAAACATTTACAGGGGCATCTTTTGCACCATTATCTTGAAATCGAGCCATTTTCAGAGGCCGCTCCCACGATAGTTGATTGACATGAGCGTGTTACCTCAGATCAGCTGTCAAAGTCAGACCTCCATTGTTTTGATGCCGGAGCAGGGATGTAAGTTAGACAAGAATATCTCAGATTGAGCGATTGAGGTGTTGTGTTGCTGGATGTAATAATGAACATAGTGGTCGTCATTTACTCCCGACATCTGAGCCGCTGAAGATGCAGTAGATTATGTTTGTTTGTGAAGGGAATGCGGCTCCTGATCTACATATATCCGTCTATGTTGGCGCGAATCATTCATGATCCAGCTTCACTTACAGCAGAAGTGAGTGTAAGGGTATTTTTATGAATCGTTTCCGATCACCTTTCATTATAACGTAGTAGTTAGGAAGTTTAGCAGTTAAATTCGGCTAAAGTAAACAGGCTCGTCTCTCCACAGAGAGAAGAGAGGGGCGGGGTCAGCAGAGCTCATTTGCATTTAAAGGAACAACCCGTTAGAATGAGATGATTTTTGCAGAGCTGATTTTGGCAAGGTAAAAAGGGTGCTGTTTTACAAAACCATTGAGAATTTTTAACCAAAGTATATTATAGACTTTTAATTAAGACCCTAAAGAATCATATCAACTTGTGGAAAATGGGCATCCGATGACCCCTTTAAAATATTTTAATTGTGTTTTTTCATAACTAATTAAATCAGTTAACCTGTTAAACTGACAGCCCTTGTGATAAGCAGTGTCTGATTTACCTAATATTCTGATTTAATGGAATATGGCTACATTTATCTTAATTAGTTATTCCAATTTCATTTCAGTCATTGTGGTGTTCTTGCTTAAATGTTATATTTACATTTTTATTATTAACTGTAAAATGTTTTCAAATCTCTGAGGAGTTCTGATGAAAAAGCTGTTGTTCAGATCCTGTGTACTTCTGTACTTATGTGAACATTCTTATAATATTAAACCTCTCTCTCTCTCTCTCTCTCTCTCTCTTTCTCTCTCTCTCTCTCTCTCTCTCTCTCTCTCTCTCTCTCTCTCTCATGATCAGGTGGTACGAGTGTGTCCAGTGCTCTAGAGTGCCCTCATGAGGAGACTCGCTCCATTGTCTCTTTGGACACATCACAGATGGTGAGTGTTTATATGAACACATGCATACATGCAGGTGTGACATACTGACACTCATTTAGCACCTGTGTGTGTGTGTGTGTTTATAGTGCATATATTACATTTACACACATACAGCGCTTTCTGTGTACCATCTACCTGTCTGTACTTCTATCCGTTACCCCGCTCCTGCACTTTCTCTCTTGTTTTTGCCTCTCCACATATTTCATCTGCTGCTCTGACCTTGGCTGGCCTGTTTGAGGGGTCGCAGGGTCACGCACATGAAAGGCAGCGAGTCATAAGCGCGGTTGTTTTATGAGCGCAGTGGCGTGATTGATAGCCGAAGGGCGGAGCCACCTGTGGAGAAGGGGCTGTTTCCTGAAGTGCATTTAACCCCTGTGGGAAACCAGGGGACAAAACCCGACTGTTACTCAGAGTGCCTGAAACATACACTAGCTGAAGTCAGGGCTGCTGGGAAGGTGTGATTAAATGTGTGTTTCTATTATTAAATCAAGAAAATGTGCTGATTTGATGGTACAAATTGTCAGACTAATTCAGACAGGACTGAGAGCAGTGGTTTGTGTAGCTGTGGTTTCTAGTTTACACACACACACACAGTGACCTCTCTCTGTCCTGACTCGCTAAGCTCAGATATGTGGGCTGAGTTTAGCGGCAGTGAATCAGTTTGACATGTGGTTTGAGGGAGACCTGCGAACATACTCACAATGTCAACACTACTGCACTTTAATCAAAATCTCTCTCGCTCTCTCATTGTAGTCTATTCCAAGCATTATAATTAACCTTTTATACCAACATGTTGTGGTTTGAGGTATTTATAATCTATTCTCTACTGTATTGTTGTGTGTCTGTTACACTGTATATTCTACATTTTACTGTGTGTTTGCGTTTTAGCCCACATGCGCATACACATTTCCTTTGTCCTGTGTGTTTTGTTCTTTCTTTGTTAAAAACAGCATTTAAAACCAAAAGAAGAGTGTTTAAACTGTATTTGTATAGTTTGACCTCTTGGGATTATTCACCCCAAACTTAAAATTCTATACACACTGTTTTTTGTAACTAGTTTTTGGGTTCCCTGAATGACTGCTGTTGTTAAATAGTCATTTTAAGGATTATAAGGTTATTATGAGGTGGTTATGAGATTGATGTAGATTTCCAGGTTGTTTTGGAGATGTTAAATCAGATTTTGTTTTTAATTTTGGACTTGGAAAATGAAATATTCATATCATGAATTGATATTCAGTCAACTGTTTTTTTTTTTTTCAGTAAACAAAAACATACACTGCTATTTAAAAGTTGGAGTCAGTAAGATATATATTGTTTTAGTTTGTTTTAAAAGAAATTAATATTTTATTTATCAATGATGCATTGAATGATCAATAGTGGCAGTTAAGACATTTGTAGTGTTGCAAATGATTTCTGTGCTGTTCTATGCTAAACTTTACATTTATCACAGCATTTCAGCATTGATCATAATCAGAAATGTTTCTTAAGCAGAAAAATAAGCATATCAGAATGATTTCTGAAGGATTGTGTGACTGAAGACTGGAGAAATGATGCTGAAAATTCACCTATACTTCACAAGAATAAAAAAAACATATTCAAATAGAAAACAGTTTTTTTTAAATTGTAATAATATTTGACAGTTTTACTGGTTTTACTGTTTTTTTTTTTTAATTAAGTAAATGAAGTCTTGTTAAGAGGATTAAGACTTAATAAAAGGCTTCTTTCAAAAACATAAAAAATCCCGTAGTTTTCAAAAGTAGTGTAACTGTCTCAGTTACAACCACATAGTTTCATTCCATTTTCATTATTTTAATTTTACAAATTTGACTGCATTCAGCAAACCCATTCATTCAATCCTGGTAACCAAGTTTTTGTATAAACAAACAAAAAAAAAGATTAAATATTTTTAAATGTTTAAATGAATGAATATTAAATTTACAACCAATTCAGGCATGGGTTTTTGACTATTTTATGTTGGTGTTTATTATTATTATTTTTATTTTTGTTACAAACAATCTTTTTTTTTTGTTTGTTTTTTGTTTTACAGATTTTCTTCATTTTTTTTCAATAATTGCTCTGTATACATTACTTAGGCAGTTCAGCTGTTGTTGTTGGTGTTTTGTATTTTTTTTTTTCTTTTTTCGTGGTGTTTTAACAACCTTAAAACCAAATAATAAAAAAATAATAGAAAGCATTTATAGGAATAACTCACCCCAAAATGAAAATTCTATTTATTCTACTCATTCTACTCATTACTCACCCTCATGTCATTCTAAAACTTTTTCTTTTGTTGAACAATATTATTATTTATATACAATTAATATTATTATAATAACAATATATTAACAAGATATTTTTCGTGAAAGTCAATGATAAACAAACTTTATTTAAAATGTCTTTTAAAATGTCAACAATGAATTTTCATTGTTGGGTGAACTGTCCCATTCACATTTTTACTGTTCTGTTGTATTTTTTTTATTGCTCCGCTATTTGTGAATTAAGTGCTGAGCAACGATTAATCATAATTAATTGCATCCACAATAAAACATTTTGTGTACATGCTATGTGTGTGTACTGTGTATATTTATTATGTATGTATAAATACACACAGATGCGTGTATATTAAGAAAAATGTTATGTTTTTTTATTAAATATTTATATATAATATAAATTTACGTGTAAATATTTTCAAAATATATGCTGTATGTGTGTGTATTTATATATACATAATTAATATACACAGAAAACACGTTATATAAAGCTTTTTTTTGATGCGATTAATCACGATTAATCATTGGCCAGCACTACTTGAATTATAAATATTAAAGCGAGAGGATTCCTTAAGTGACCTGCTATGTTCAGCTGTTTGTTTCTTTTGTTTAGAACCGAATATTGTGGATTGACGAGAAGAATCTAACAGCTCATGTGGAGGCTGGAATCATCGGACAGGATCTGGAGAGACAGGTCAGTCATGCACACACTGATTTTACAACCACGCTACGATAACCATTTTATTTTAGAGCAAAGAGCTTCCTGCGGCTTCCTTTGTATTCGGTTTTAATTTGTATATAATATAGTGTGTCTGTGTGCCAGCATTCATGTTACTGCTGAAGGGTAAAAACAGGCCATTTGCTTGTGCCTCCTTGTCCACCAACACACACACAGAGCAGATGGTCCCATCAAACTAATGTCGAAAAATGGCACTGGTGCCGCTGGTCTGATGTGGTATTTTGTGTGTGTGAGATGCATTACAATCAGCCCATCACTCTGTGTGTGTGTGTGTTGGAGAGATGCAGGACAGATGGTGAAACATTAAAGTGTGTTTGTATTTCTTGGGGGTTTGCTTAATAAAATCACCTGGAGTGTGTGTTTTATCGGAGACTGATCAATAAGCCCATCAGCTCTCTCACAGGTATACGGCGGTCACGCTCACACACTCCATATTGTGAGTCTGACCGCAGGAAACCGATCCGAAACGCTCCATAAGGCTTCGAAACCTCCAGAAACACATTTCCTGTGAGGCTGGTGTTTTATTGACAGTGGTGTGATTAGAATTTTTATTATAAAACCGATATCGTCCAGTCCCTGGATGCTGATTGGTCAATACAGTGATCCAGCTGTGCTTAAAGACGTGATGTTGTAACAACTATGATGTTCAACATCTGTTCACCAGCTGCTGTGAATACTATATCCAGGGGTGTTTTTTTATATATATATATTATTTTGTTGCCCAAAGCAAGATTCAGGTTTAGTTCAAAGTGGAATCCACTAAATTTGTTTACATCCAAAAAGAATGTGACACAACTGCCAAACCACTTTTGCTAGCATTAGACCAATTTTTGGGGCACGAAGAAGTCTTCAAAATACAGTAAAAACAGTAACACAGGGCTCTACAGTGCGACTGACAACTACTGCGTGCAAATATGAAAAAATATTTAGGAGCACCAGTGCGACTGACCCAAACAGCATATTTGTGTTTCCGCTGAGGGGAGCTTCAAAGGTTTCTACGTGTTTTCACAACGTGGAGTAATGTATCACAGACATATCTGACGAATCCATTCATGAACAAAGTGTAGAGAGACTGTAAATAAGAGATAAATAAGAGATTGATTGTGCAGTGTAGAGAGCTTTGTTGAATATAATGGAAATTTGTGAGATCGCGATGAACTAAGATGAGTGACAGCTTTTAATGAGTTTTAAAGGGGTCATCAGATGCCCATTTTCCACAAGTTGATATGATTCTTTAGGGTCTTAATGAAAAGTCTCTAATATACTTTGGTTAAAAATTCTCAATGGTTGTGTAAAACAACACCCTTTTTACCTTGCCAAAATCAGCTCTGCAAAAATCATCGTGTTCTGGTCGAGGTTGCTTTAAATGTTAATGAACTCTGTTCGCCCCGCCCCTCTCTTCTCTCTGTGGAGTGATGAGCCTGTTTACTTTAGCCACATTTAGTCGTGTTTAGCCACTAAACTTGCTAAGTAGCATGTTATTAGGAAAGGCGATCGCAAAGATTAAAAAAAAACCCTTATACCTACTTCTGCTGTAAATGAAGCTGGATCACAAATGATTTGAGCGAACATAGACGGATATATGTAGATCAGGAGGCGCATTCCCTTCACAAACAAACGTAATCTACTGCATCTTCAGCGGCTCAGATGTCGGGAGTAAATGATTAAAAGTTTTTAAACTAATCTAGTGAGTCAGTGATTCAATTTCCCATTCATAAAGACAGTCACTTGCTTTATTCCTGAATGAGTCATCCATTTGAACGAATCAAATGAATGAATGATTCAGTAATTAAATCAGTGACTTGCTGCCACCTACTGGCAGATTTAATTTCATTTTAAAGTATCTTTCTTAGTTATTTAAATCATTTAATATTTCTGTATTCAAAATGTTATATTTAAAACATTAATCTCAACATGAGCTTATGAATTTGATTGCACTCATTGCACTCATCCACCTCTGAGCCTCATTAAACATGAAAATACACCAACAAGCCACTTTTGTGTTCTTCTGTGCCACCTCTGTAGTACAAATTAATTTTAATACTTAATAGTGATTTCATTTGATTGATAACCTATTCTACTTGTTCTTATTGTTGTTTTAATTAAAAATTTTAAAAAGCTTATAAAATATATAAGTTTTAAAAAATGGACACAAAAGATGGTATACTTTTAATAAAGTTAGAAAAATGCCATTACAAAGGTAAAAACAAAATTTATCTTTAATTCACTTTAAGGAGACAAATATCACCTTGTGATGGGCTAATTTTTTGCTCCTAAAATTTTTACTGTGCTCCTAAATTTAAGGAAAAGTAAGCGTAGATTCCCTGTAATACTGTGAAATATTAAATGTCTTTACTGTCACGTTTGACCAATTAATTGCATCCTTGCTAAAGTATTCATTTCTTTCAATAAAAAAAAAAATTACTGACCCCAAACATTGTGCAATAGTGTTTAAATATATATACATAAGTAAACATATCATTGGAGAGCACCAGCTATTAAAGAAATTCTGTCTTCATTTATCCTCAAGTAGTTCCAAAACTGTATGAGTGTCTTCAGTTGTTGTTGTTGTTGAACACAAATGAAGAAATTTTGAAGAATGTTGGTAACCAAAAAGTTGCTGTAGCCATTGTATTTTTCCATACTATGGAAGGCAATGGCTACCGTCAACTCTTTGGGTGAAGTATCCCTTTAACCTAATTGCTTTATGTCAGAGACTATTATTTACTAAAAAAATTAATTTATGTGATTATAGTTGAATGAGCGTGGCTACTGTACGGGCCATGAGCCAGACTCCATGGAGTTCAGTTCTCTGGGCGGCTGGGTGGCCACACGGGCATCAGGCATGAAGAAAAACATCTACGGCAACATTGAAGACCTGGTATGTCTTCCTGTTTCTCAACACACACAAGCATACACAGGTCTGGGACAGAGATAGAGACATCACATTCACCCTCACACACTTTTATCCGCATCAGTCTTGTGGTTTAGAGTTAGAGATGTCGATGTAAGTCATTCATGGTACCTGTGATCTCCTGTGTTTCCAGGTGGTGCATATTAAGATGGTGACCCCTAGAGGAGTGATTGAGAAGAGCTGTCTAGGGCCCCGCATGTCCACCGGACCCGACATACATCACTTCATAATGGGCTCAGAAGGTACGAATACCTGATGTTTTGTGTGAGGAATGAATCTGAAAAGATCCGCTTCTCAGTGAATCTCCAGAAACATGTCCAGAACATGTACGGCTTGTATGTCACCTTTAAATTTTGATGAAAGAAAACAAAGCCTGTGCTGATGACATTTAAAGTTCACTTCCAGAACAAAAATTTACAGATAATGTACTCACCCCGTTGTCATCCAAGATGTTCATGTCTTTCTTTCTTCAGTCGTAAAGAAACCACCATAGCTGAAATGTTTTCTGTAAAAAACACAATTTCTTTACGACTGGAGAAAGAAAGACATGAACATCTTGGATGACAAGGGGGTGAGTAAATTATTTGTAAATTTTTGTTCTGGAAGTGAACTACTCCTTCAAGTCTTGTGCATTGTATACTTAAAAATCGAAGTAAACTTTAGCCCTAAGTAGGTGCTTTGAGAATACTACAGTACATATTTCAGTCTGTAGTATTTGTTCCTAGAGTGGATCCTCTTGTCATTGTGCACACTGACTAAGGTTAGTTTGACATTGGTTGGTCACTGCTAGTGATAATAAGGGGGTTTATATTAAAGTTAGAGTTCTTATCAATCACTTTTCTTAAAAACAGTTCTTTTAATCAGAGAGATTTGTAAAGCAATCTTTGTCTAAGGTCATGTTGCCCTGTTTGGGCTACTAGCGCAGAGCTGGCATCATATCAGCACGAAGCCTTGGAATAATCACACAAAGGAAAAGATCAAACTGTAAAGTATTTAGAGATAGATGCATTTAAAATAGATGATACAATGCATAAGTAAACCCTATTTGTTATTTATTTATTTTTTGAAAATTTACTGACCATCAGGTCATCCAAGATGCAGATTAGTTTGTTTTTTGTAATTGGGACAGATTTGGAGAAATGTAGCATTACATGACTTGCTCACCAATGGATCTGCAGTGAGTCCAAACAGCTGATTAAAAAGTAATCCACGCCACTCCAGTCCATCAGTTAATGTCTTGTAAAGCCAAAAGAGGTGTGTTTGCAAGTAAGAAATTATTATTAAGGCGTTTTAACTTCAAGCAGTCACTTCTGGCCAAAATATCCAGTCCATAATCCAAAAAAAAAACACTTTGTGCAGTGTTATTTTCTCACGTTAAAATCCACTGACATATTTGTTTATAAATGTTTTTGACTATTGGAAACTGTGCTTATCTGTGCATATTTATGTCCTGATTCAGATGACTTCACTGGAGAAAGCAATATTACAGATAGGACTTGTATTTTAGTAACGATATATTTAGAATATTTGAAAACAGTGGTTTGAAGTTTAAAAAACATTTTAATGATGGATTTGTTTCTTACAAACACACAGCTTTTCACTTCACAAGACATTAATTGATGAATGGGAGTTTTGTGGATTACTTGTGGATTATTGTGATGTTCTTATCAGCTGTTTGGACTCTCATTTTGACGGCACCCATTCACTGCAAAGCATCCATTGGTGAGCAAGTCATGTAATACTAAATTAGTCTACATCTCGGATGGTCTGGGGTGAGTAAATGTTCAACAAATGTGTTTTGGGTGAATTATTCCTAAAATCTTGGAAAATTTTGGTAAGCCCAGTGATTAGTTCTTCCTCCCAGAAGTCATGTAGCAGTCGTGCCATCTGACTGAAACTTGCGGTGATTTTCAAAAGTCAGGTAGTCAGAGAACAGCGTCTGAAACTGAGACTATGTTTGGGCTTTCCTGTGAGCCATTAGGGGGCACTGAAACTTTCAATGTTTAGTTTTCAATGCGTGTCATGCTGTAATGTTTCTCAAGCTCTCCTCAGAGAAGGCAACAAGTCAGAACTGTGCGCTTGATGTCTTATATGAGTACTGTGTGCTGTTTAAAAGCATCAGCCTTATCCAAAGAAAACAATACTGTTATTAATCTATTTCTCTAAAAAGTCATTAAGCCTTTCGTGAAGCCCTGAAGTGAGGAAAATGGGTCATAATCGTTGTGTTTGGTAAAATGGTCTGTGAAGCTTTTTATGGCTCATATGAGTTTTTTGTGGGAGGACGAATATTTCCCAGGATTAATCTGCATTAATTAAACATTCATGATTCCATTAGGAAAGACATCTGGCTGCTTTAATGGCTTTGTAATGTCAGGGGCATCTAGACACTTAAGAAAGGCCCGTTTCACCTTTTCCCCTCTGACACGCTAAAGTTCAGATGACAGAGTTATTGTTGTTGTTTTTACGGGGGTCAGGAGATCTTTAGATGCAAGGATTCTCATCTCAGAGGTGTGAGTATGTGTGTGTTTGATAGTAAATGGGGCTACCATAAATGATATGGTAATTTATAATTTTTTTAAATGCATACATTTGACAGTACTTTATAGTAAAATTACATATAATATGGTGTTAAACGATTTACTTTTACAGGGTTCCCACAGGGTTTGGAAAAGTCTGGAAGTATAGAAATAGTATTTTCCAGGTCTGGAAAAGTATGGAAAAAAGAAAGCAAAGTATGGAAAAAATATTTGTGTTTCCAGACTTTTACCCCTATTAAGCTTTTTATAATGGAAAATTAAGAATGTAATAAAAATTAAATTATCGTACAAGAAGTAAGGTTTCATGGCAGCTGTTTTTTTTGTTTTTTTGTTTTTTTTGTTTTTTTGGTGACTGTCAAATACGACTGAATCAATTCACTGTGCACTTTTTCATTATGCAGAATGCAGGTTATAAATATTTTGGATTTCTTCTCACTATATTCTTAGCACCATATTACATAGCTTCAAGGACCTTTGCAAAAATAAAAAAATAATCAGATTTTATGTGCGCACAAGAAACTATTAAACTTAGTATATAGGACATGTGCACACTGATCCATCTATTGTGCCTTCAGCTCAGTGTGGTTTCTTGGCCGCCACAGACTATGCGTTAAAGACACCTAAGGCCTTGAAATATGGCATACCCTAACAAAAGCCAAATTTTAAACACCTTTTGTTTACAGTACCAGTTTTTTTATAGACCCTTGAACCAAATGGTAAATGCCATCCATCAGCCCGTTTCGTGTCATGGTTTTTCCACTGCCACAAAAGATTTATTAAATTGGACATTAGGCCTTGATATTAGAGGTACTACCAAAAGAAAAAACAAATTTTGAGCAAATACTTACACTAATTCATGCAAACCGTTCACTTTTACTGTATTTCACTATACATCGTACATTAATTCATAATATTACTTCCAAAAAACATAAATTTGTCAGCATTTTACAGTTTAATTCTTCATAATGCAGTGAAATCATACATTGTAACAAAACTTCTCTACTGATTATAAAAATAAGAAACTATTTAAATAAAATATCATCATACGTGATGTGTAGGGACTTCCTTATGTATCTTTACTGTTTTTCACCATAAATTATATGGTAATTCAGTTACTTCCAAAGAACATTTTTGTTTACTGTTTTACATCATAAATGGTATAGTAATTCAGTTTTTTTTTTCCAAAAACCATAAATGTGACAGTACTTTATAGTAAAGTTACATATAACAGTGTTAAACCTTTTACTTTTACTGTTTTCATCTTATTTTACAGTATAATCATGTGTAATGTGATGTTAAAATATTTACCATTTTTATCATAAATTCTAAAATATTTTTATCTCCACTATAGTTTGATAGTATTTTACAGTAAAATTACATAAAATTATGTTAAACTATTTACTCTTACTGTACTTCACTATAAATTATACGTTAATGCATAATTTTACTTTTAAAATCCATAAATTTGTCAGCATTTTACAGTTTAATTCTTCATAATGCAGTGAAATCATACATTGTAACACAAAACTTCTTAATGTACATTACTCATTATAAAAATAAGAAACTATTTAAATAAAATATTGTCGTAATTCAGTTACTTACAAAAACATTATTTTACAGTATTTTACTGTAAAATTCTGTACAATTTGACAGTACTTTATAGTAAAATTACATGTAACACAATGTTAAACAATTTACTTTTACTGTTTACATCTTATTTTACAGTATAATTACATATAGTGATATTAAAACATTACCATTTTTATTATAAATTTAAGATATTTTCACTTCCACTATGCTTTGATAGTGTTTTTCACTATAAATTATATGGTAATTTATAGTTACTTCAAAAAAATGTTACAGAGTTGTACTTCCAGTTTTTTTTTTTTTACAGTTTAATGAAGACAATATGAGTGAAGGATGAGGTTGAGTGGCGTTTTGTTGTTGAGGTTTTTTCTGCTCATAAAGCCTCGTCCAGCATACGGTCTCACTGATGGGGAGCATAAACTCTCCACAGGACTTTATCACCAGAGTTGCACACTCATACATGTACACTCGCTCTGGGCTGTCAGTAATGAGTCTAGAAGCCCAGACTCAGAGCAGCAGACGCAGGGTTTCCCTCAGGGGTCAGAGGTCATGCTGGTTTGGGACAGGAAGCCTGCGCGCCGGGCTCTGCCGGGCCCTCGGTGGCTCTGCTCTCCCCCCGGTGTGCTGTTTGATACTGACCTGCTTTATGTCACAGAACACAGTCTGTAAATCTCTCTGCTTCCTTTTGTAGCAGAAGAAACTTGAGCGTTCAGGTGAAAATGAACACGGAGATCTCCTGCAGAGAGCCAAGGGCTCTGTTCATATATATATATATGTGTATGTGTGTGTTTGTGTGTTTCGTACACTTCAACTCTCGGACATCCTTTGTTTGATGTTAAAGACTATTCAAATCATGCATATTACAAATCACACATTTTCAGCCCTTGTATGTGATGCAGTAATAGAGAATCAGATCAAACTTTAAAAAACAATCTGCTGTGATGCTGTTTGTGACCGCATGGTTCCCATATGTCCTCACACGTGCTGATTAAGCATATGTGTCTTGCTTTAGGAACTCTGGGAGTGGTGACTGAAGTTACAATGAAGATCCGACCCATTCCTGAGTATCAGAAGTACGGCTCCGTTGTCTTCCCAAACTTCCAGCAGGGTGTGGCTTGCCTGAGAGAGGTGGCCAGACAGGTCAGTGCAAGACTATGGGACTCGAAAAACTAACCTGATTTTCTAGAGATGGTTTGATTCAAGGATAGTCTGAATGATGCTGATTTCAAAATGATGTTATGACCAATTACTGATACAAATTACCAGTGCATTACTGTTTAAAAATTTGAGATTGGTAAGATTTATTTGTAATGTTTTAAAAGCAGTTTATGTTCACCAAGGCTGCATTTATTTGATCAACAGAAATATTGTGAAAATACAGTTTACAGTTTAAAATGTTTTCTATTTGTATATATTTTAAAATGTAATTTATTCTTGTGATTTCAAAGTTGAATTTTCAGTCTCAACAACATGGTTATTGTAGTTAAAGCATGTTCAACACAAATGAACCATGGTTTTGCTACACTAACCATAGTTTAACCATAGTATTTGTAGTAAAACTATAGTTGTAGAAAATGGCAATCAGTCTGTCAAAAAAACAAAACAAAACATGGTTACTGCACTTTTACTGAAGTAAAACCATAGTTAATTAAAAAGCGGTGTCACGTGATCCTTCAAAAGTCATCCTTAAATGCTGATTTACTGCTCAAGAATCATTTCTCGTTTTTGCTGCTAAATAGTTTTTTCCAGAAAAATTTGTACAGAAAGTTCAAAAGAACAGCATGTACTTGAATAGCAATAACATATATCTCTGTACTGTCACAGGGTTTTACTATGTTGCTAGCAAGTTTATAGCAGATTTTACCATGTCCATAGCATGCATGTCATGAGCATGTTAGCACATTTTTCTAAATGTTTTAGCTTAGTCCATTGCATCTAGTTTAGTCCATCGCTAATGTGTTGCTAGCATGTTTTAACATGTTTATAGCATGTTTATAGTACATTTTAACGTAACAAGCATGTTAGCATATTTATTTTTCTAAATGTTCTAGCTTTAGTCCGTCGCTAACATGTTGCTAGCTTGTTTTAACATGTTTATAGCATGTTTATAGTACATTTTAAAATGTCAATAGCATCTTAGCACATTTTTATGAATGTTTTAGCTTTAGTCCTTTGCTAACATGTTGCTAGCATATTTTAACGTTTATAGCATGTTTCCAGCACATTGTAACATGTCACTAGCATGTTAGCACATTTTTCTAAATGTTTTAGCTTTAGTCCATTGCTAACGTGTTGCTAGCATGTTCCCTGCTGAAAAAACAAACAAACAAACAAACAGATAAAACCAACCTGGATTAAGCTGGAAGTAGCTGGTTTTAGCTGGTCTCCCAGCCTGGCCAGCTATGGAAGTGGCCAAAACCCCTCTAAAACCAGCCTGCTGACCAGCTATGACCAATGAAAGCCAGGCTGGGTGACCAGCTTAATCAGCCAACCAGCTTAGGTTGGTTTTAGCTGTTTTTTTTTTATTTTCTTTTCAGCAGGGTTAACAGGTTTATAGCATGTTTCTAGCACATTTTAACATTTCACTAGCATGTTAGCACATTATTCAGAATGTTTTAGCTTTAGTCCATCGCTAACTGCTAGCATGTTTTCTTGCTAAAAAAACAAAACAAAAAAACAATAGAAACCATCACAGAATTTGTAATGGTTTTACTAGGTTATAATGGGAATTGTTCTGGTTTTAATGTAAACTGTAATCGTTCCTGTAGGTCTATGCTGGTAATTAGTCGCCTTCTATGGGTGGATTGTTAAAACCAATAAATCCTAATGGAACATGTCCCAAAACACACTACAGGAAAGCATTTTTTAATAGTTTAATAGTTAAAAATGAATGGTTTGTAATGGTATTTGTAGTGGAATTTCTGTGGTGGTTTCTGTTGTTTTTCTCAGCAGGGTAAACATGTTTATAGCACATTTTAGCATGTCACTGGCATGTTAGCACATTTTTCTGAATGTTTTAGCTTTAGTACATTGCTAACATGTTGTTAAAGGAGAAGTCCACTTCCAGAACAACAATTTACAAATAATTTACTCACCCCCTTGTCATCCACGATGTTCATGTCTTTCTTTCTTTGGTTGTAAAGAAATTGGTTTTTGAGGAAAACATTTCAGGATTTTTCTCCATATAATGGACTGATATGGTGCCCGGAGTTTAAACTTCCAAAATGCAGTTTAAATGCAGCTTCAAACGATCACAAATGCAGTTGTAAATGATCCCAGCTGAAGAAGAAGGGTCTTATTTAGCGAAACGATCAGTTATCTTAATAAAAATAATACAATTTATTTACTTTTTAACGCCAAACGCTCGTCTTGTCTTACCCTGCCTGGACTGTTTTTGGTCTGGTTCATGACAGTTAGGGTATGTCAAAAAAACTCCCATCTCATGTTCTCCCTCAACTTCAAAATCGTCCTATATCGCTGTTTTACCTTTTTTGTTAAGAGTGTTTGATCTTTGCATGTTCACTTTGCAAAGAGTGGGTTGGTACTTCTGCAGCGATGTAGGATGATTTCAAAATGATTTTTGGATGACAAGGGTGTAAGTACATTATATGCGAATCTTTGTTTTGGAAGTGGACTTCTCCTTTAACATGTCACTAGCATGCTGCTTGGATGTTTCAGTACGATAGCATGTTGTGAAATACTGCTAGCATGTGTTAGCATGTCACTAGCATGTGTTATCAAATAGAAATCATTCTGTGACATTATAACATTCCTTGCTAAATAATTAACTTCTTGAAAAAATCTGACAGACCTCATATCTTTGAACGCTACTGTATGTTTAGAATTAAGTACACCAGAAGTATAAATGATTTTAGATATTAACTGATTTAGACTTACTGTAGCATGCTGAATTCATGCTGTGTATATTTGAGAGCTACTCTGGCATGTGTGTTTGAGCGCAGCATTGATTTGAAGGCTGGTATCAGTGTGAGTGTGGTGAATAAGGCTGCGTCTCTCATTACAGTGTGTGTACCTGCAGCTCTGCTCAGACTCTGGCTAATGGCCCTAGATCTCGACTCCTCATTAGTCTGTAGGCCTGCTGCTGATGTAGCCGTTATTGATGAGCGAGCACACTGCTAGCGTTCTGTACAGCACTGCTTCTTATTAGTCCATAAACAAACTGTGATCCAAGCTTAAAATTAAATTATTGATTATGCTATTCAGGACCTACACTGCTCCTCTCTCTGTTTCTCTTTGCCCAAGGCTGCCTTTAAAAAGTAAGGTTTTATTTTAATTGGAATATCATTTCGCTGTAGTGTAGGTGCTTCCTAAAAAATACTTGCTGAGCAATAATAATATTGCAGATTTATTCAAAACTATGGGTGAGGGTCGTTATACATCTGCATGTATTAATTTGTTTCTGTCTGAAGTTGCTTTTTCTTATGTTTATGTTTCAGAGATGTGCTCCAGCATCCATTCGGTTAATGGACAACGAGCAGTTTCAGTTTGGTGAGTTTTGGTTTTTATTCATATTACTCTTCTGTGGAACTAATGTAATTTTACACAGGTCTTTTACAATGACGTCAATGCGGTGACGACGGGTGCCTTCAGAAAGAAACAAAAAAGCAACAAAAATGGCTGTAGTCGATGTGAATTGTGAATATTTTTCTAGCTGTTTCTAGCAATTTCTATTCTTTTCCATTCCATTCCATTCCATTCTATTCACAAATGGTCAAAAGTGGACCAAAATCATTAGTCAAATGTGTTGAGCAAATCATTATATCTTTTAGTTAGTCTCTCTTATATGTTTAACAGTTTCTGGGATCCTCAGAAAATGTTTTACTGAGGAAGCGGGCCAAGATGAAGGGAACGGTGATGCAAAGCATACCGTGTGGGAGTGCACGGTGTGTTGTCATGGTTACAGATCTGTCTCAGATCAGAACTGCTCCAGCCAATCACACAAAGTTCAGGAAAGAGCAGTTACACATGGAATGATCCATTTGCTTTGGGAAGCAATGTCTTGCCATTTGCATTTACATTTATTTGCATAACAGATGCTTTCTTGGTGTGTATTTTAAAGATGATGTGTTTATTTCAAAAATATTAATGTTCCTCAACACTCATGCTGCCACTTCCTCCCTGTACCCATTCTGTCACTGTTCAGACAACAGGAGTGTGTTTTTAAGTTAGAACCTGGGTCTTGTTGATCTCAGTGGAAACATTACTGTTGGATCGACAAATAATTTTTCATGTGCAATTGCTGACTCATGCGTGACACAAAATACCAGAAGAGACAGTGGTTGATGTGAGAATGAAGATAGCATTAAATAGCAAAAATAGCATAAACATTAATTGTAGAAATAATTTATTATGCTTAATAATAATAATTATAATAACAATAATATTTATTTATTTATTTATCAAAGCAGTTGTGTTGAATATTTTTGTGGAAACTGATACATTTTTTTTCAGGATTCTTTTATGAATAGAAAGTTCAAAAGAACAGAATTTATTTGAAATAGAAATCATTTATATCAGTGTAAATGCCTTTACTGTCACTTTTGATCAATAAACAGAATTTCTTTCTTCTAATAAATAAATAAATAAATAAAAATGAAAAATAAATAAAATAAAATCTTACTGACCCCAAACTTTTGAATGGTGGTTAACATAAATTAACAATAGGAAATTATATAATTTCATTTGAACACTGTAAAATCATTGTGTAAGAACTTGCATTTTATTGTGAAAACTCGATGTTATTAGTTTTTGTTTGTTTGTTATATAGGGCCCTTTGAAATCTGATTACTTTTTTCCCAAGTTCAGTTTTATTTTTTATTTTTCCAAATTCGATTTTTTTCTGTTTTAAATTTTCTGCTCTCTGCTTTTTTCCATTTCTGTTTTTCTGGAGTCCGTTTTAATGGTTGAATTAAATTTGTAGTAATCAAAAAGGTTGTGTAATTAATTAAATTCATGGAACTTGTATTATTTAACATCAATATATTAAAGATAGGATTAAATAGCAAAATTAAAAAAAATAAATAAATACATAAATGAAAACAAAACAACATAAAAGCTTGCTGGCCCCAGACTTTTAAATGGTGGTTAACATAAATAAACAATAGAAAATTATATCATTTAATTTGAACACTGTAAAATCATTGTGTAAGATTTTTAATTTTATTTTGAAAACTACTTTTTGTTTGTTTGTTTGTTTATTGAGTAGGGCCCTATGAAATCCGTTTTTTCCCCCAAGTTCAGTTTTATTTTTATTTTCCAATAAATTTGTAGAAATCAAAAAGCTTGTGTAATTAAATTCATGAAACAATTTAACAGCAGTATATTAAAAATCTAACCAAAAATGACATTTTTAGAGCGCTATGAAATTTTTTATTTTCTTCTTCATTTATTCTTTATAATTATTCGAATGCATAAAAACAACTTTCTATTAAAATGTATTTTTACAATAGCCCTATAATTTGTATTTATTGTTTGTTTATTTATTTATTTCAGAAATTCTGTGTATTGTAATTTTTCTGGTTATCAAATGAAAAAAGGAAACAATAATTTATTCTTTAATCAAATGAAAACAAACTTTGTTTTAATACTATTACTTTTTATTTAATACTATAAATTAAAACATGACAGAAATATTGTGTGATTATTCCTTAAATGAATTTTTAATAATTTATTAGTAGTAGTAGTAGTAGTACGTAAGTTCTACTGCACATATATATATATATATATATATATATATATATATATATATATATATATATATATATATATATATATATATATATATATATATATAATATATTTCTGACACAGTTTATACCAGTTAAACTGAACTTTTATTTTGATGGGTTGCCATGAATACTCAAATGAAAGGGTAATAAATGCTCATAAAGTGACTCTCAGTAAATTTATTCAGTAAATTCAATTTTTATGACTGGATTCTGCGATTCCATTTGCGTTTTCGCATCACGGAAATCATAATTGAACATTTACCGTAATCTTAATGCTATTGTTTACGTATCAGTTTTACAGTGAGTAACTACTCAGCTAAAAACAGATTTCAAAATCAGTTTATCATTTAAAATTATTTGTGCAAAGCCTAATTAATGTTTATGAGCTAGCTTTGTGAAAGCAGAAACACATTGAAATACACCACACTGAAATAAGTGACAGCACTGATTAGTCAGACTGTTTCTTATTTCTGTTATTATGTTAAGTTATTGATGGGTACATCATTTCCGGTGGTGCTGTATATTTATAACAGAACATAACCTGAGTGATCATGTAATACTGGAAAACTGACAGCAAGTAGTAGAGAAACACAGAGAGCCTGTTTCCACAACCATCAGTTATAATCCACTTCTGGCTGTAGAGACAGTTATCTGTTTTCATATTCATATTCTACTCCACAGAGATGAATTGGAAGATTTAGCCTTTGAGAGCTTTGTTTTGGTTTTTATTACTTGTTGTTGTTTTGTGTATTCATTACATCAAGTGGTTTAATTTGGTCTGGTGTAATTTATCTCTGGAGAACCCCCTCTCGCGCCGCCTCGTATAAAGTGAAATTGATCATTATTTTACCAGCTGAGCAGCGAACGAATGAGCGAGCGAATGCACAAACACACAATTCAGGAACAATGAAAAATGGCCCTGGCAGCAATTAAGCTCACAGTGCAGCCGAGGTTTATAACGTTACATGCGGAGATGTGGGGGAATTTGTGAGGGGTTGCCAGATATATCTGGAAAAGTCCCCCCCGTCTCCAGGGATCTCATTAACTCCTGTTCGGCGCTGTGTTTTCATCGACGGTGCACTTCTGAGAGCCACAGAGATGTATTGACTCTTTAATGAAGAATCTGGTCTCTGTAATCATAATGCTTTTTGCAGCATGCACACTCTTTAAGCCCAGAAGTGTGGCTGTATTATTGTTATATCTGTGTTATAATCGCAATTAGAAGAAAAAGGGAGCTAATGAGTGTTGTAGTGCGTTCAGACGCATTAACTGTGTCATCTCAGAATGGCGTCGTAAGGGTTCGGTCCCTCACAGACTAAAGGTCGCTGGGGCTAAAATGACTGAAAAGTGTATGACCAGAAAAATTATGCCACAGAATGAAGTCGTTTTATATCATGGTAAAGTACACCAGTTCATTCATTGAATTTAAAAGTTGTATTAGTGCAGTTTTTAAAAAATTAACTGTTTTCTATTTTAATATATTTTAAAATGCCATTTGTTTCTGTGATGCAAAGCTAATTTTTTTTTTTTTTTTCAGCATCATTACTCCAGTCTTCAGTGTCACATGATATTTCACAAATCAAATATGCTGATTTGCTGCTCAAAAAACATTCAATAATCAGTGTTGAAAAACTGTTGTAGTATGTCATTTTTGTAATTATTATTATTATTTTAATTTTTATATTTTTGGAAACCATGACACTTTTTTTAGGATTAGAAATAAATAACTAGAAAGTTCCAAAGAACAGCACTTTTTTTATTTTTTATTTTCTGTAACATTATAAGAGTCTGTATAATAAAATATTGTCACGTGATTGATTTAATGCCTCCTTGCAGAATAAAAATATTAATTTGTTTACAAAATATATCAAAATTAAATTAAATTAAATTATGTCCCAAAATTGTTTTAATGGTATATTAAAGAAAAAATATTTATCCATAAGAAGTGCTGGGCAATGATTAATCGTGATTAATCGCATCCAAAACAGAAGTTTTTGATTTTTACATAATATACATGTGTGCTGTGTATATTTATTATGTGCGTGTGTGTGTGTGTGTGTGTATGTGTGTGTATATATATATATATATATATATATATATATAAAAGAGACACACATACAGTATATATGTATAAAAGAGACACACATACAGTATATATGTACTATTTACATGTAGATATTTTTATACATATAATTTATAATATAAATAAATATATTTATTATATGAACATAACATATTTTTCTTAAATATATACATACATGTGTGTGTGTTATTTATAATAGGGCTGAAACGACTCCTCGAGTAACTTGAATACAAAAAATCATCGAAGCAAATTATTTGCCTCGAGACTTCGTTTAGTCCATTTACTGTAATGACACACGGAACACTGTTTCCCCACGGACCATTATTACTGACGCACAAACCGATAAACGCTGGACATATTTAAGACCGTAAATGGACCTTTATCGCACCGAAATTGAACACCGGAAGCGCTTGTCGAAGCAGTGTATTGATTCTTCCGGTTATGTATATTTTTCAATATGCTGTAATCACTAGTTGAATAAAATTATCTGCAGGATGATTTCAAAATCCGGCCATTTTCAGAATCATGCGAAGA